>LQNS02000210.1:22451357-22464009 GCA_001587735.2 Parhyale hawaiensis | reverse complement strand
AAAACTGTCTAAGGGTCTAAGTATTTAGTTATATCAGCTGAAGTGCAAAACTGTCTAAGGGTCTAAGTATTTAGTTATATCAGCTGAAGTGCAAAACTGTCTAAGGGTCTAAGTATTTAGCTATATCAGCTGAACTGCAAAACTCTCTAAGGGTCTAAGTATTTAGTTATATCAGCTGAAGTGCAGATTCACTTTAATTAGAGCGTGCAGGTCATAAGAAGATCTGACGACCATCCGTCACAATGCATAGTGCCACCTACCAACCGCAGTGCAGAGAAGATAATAGCTGCACCGAACTGCAAGCCATTATAACTGAAGCAGCCGAATTACAGAGCTTGCAATAACTATACTGAAGTGCAAAGCTACAGCAGCTTAAGTGCAACACTTATAATGACATCAATGAAATACAAAGCTGACAGCGGCTGAAATATAACATTGATGGTATCACTGAGATGCAAATAAAGCAACGGCTGAAGTACAACACTAGCAATAACCTCACTGAAATGCAAATAAAGCAACGGCAGAAGTACAACACTAGCAATAACCTCACTGAAATGCAAATAAAGCAACGGCTGAAGTACAACACTAGCAATAACCTCACTGAAATGCAAATAAAGCAACGGCAGAAAAACAACACTAGCAATAACCTCACTGAAATGCAAATAAAGCAACGGCTGATGTACAACACTAGCAATAACCTCACTGAAATGCAAATAAAGCAACGGCAGAAGTACAACACTAGCAATAACCTCACTGAAATGCAAAGCTAACAGCGGCTGACAACGGTCGAATTAGTACGAAGACAAACTCACAGTAATTACACAGAAATACAATCCACAACAGGTGAAACGATGCAATTTTCTGTAACGTAACTTACGCCATCGCGGCCATGACTGAAGAGAGACACTAGAGGACTATTTATGAGGTAAAATTGAGGGCTATAAGTTCAACATATCAGCGATGAAAGTCTGTCATGTCAGTCGCTGGTCTACTTACATTAGGAATAAAGTTAGCTTGTAATGAAATTCACCTACTTATTTGATGTTTTTATATTCATGAAGATACTTTCTACGATACTACCTAAAATGAATAAATTTTATATATACTAGTGTTCTCCAACATGGACTTCCCAACTATGATTGTAAATATTAGTTAGAACGGTTGTTTTACACTTTTAGAACTAAAGTATATATACCGGTGTAAATTTTGAGCCTATGAATCAAAGAAACACAAAGATAGAAACATAATAATAGCTAAGAAGAAGTAAAGAAAACGACCCGATAAGCAGTGATAATTCAATAAAATCCTGCATGACAGGGAAAACAGACATTTCAGTCCAATAGGACTGCGATTAGATAGTGAAAACCACCATAACAAGTTACTTTTTACCTTGACATGTGCATTTTCTTAATATCTTCGTCGATCAGATCGTCCTTTTTTTCTCTCTTATTAATTGTCATTGTTTCTGTCTGATGTTACTGTATTTCTTTCTAAGTACAAATCATTACAGGTGTGCAGATCGATACTGCTAGAGGATCTTTATGGTTTTAAGGGAAATCCTAAATTTCGACAGTATACACCATAGTCAGTACTGGATGTTCAAACACTTTACTTGCTACAAACAGTGTAGGCCTCAACGCTGTCAGTAATTCAATGAAAAAGAAATGTAGTGGCTCGTCTTGTAAAGCTTTTGTCACGCTTCGTACATAGGTACATGTTTGTGAACAACTTTAAAAAGTAAAGCTAATTTTTCCCACCATTAACTTGGAATTCATTCTTTTCACGCAGTTATCATAAGCAGAAAATAGTGGCACAGTAGTACCTCGCTATAACGGAACTCGTTATGGCGGAAACCCGGATAAAGCGGAAGAATTTGAAGTTCCGTTGTAGCATTTTTCGCTTCCGTTATAACCGGACTTTCAGAAATATCCGCTATAGCAAATGATGCCATCCGCCGTAAGGGTGTAATTCCTTTGCGCACTACCCCACGCCACACAGTTTTGCATCATTACATGCTGCGGTAGTTAGAGTTTCGTGATAGATGTAACAGGTAGGTAAAATGTGTGGAGAGGCCTTTCGAAAACTTCTGTTATACCAGCTAACGCCTTCCGTTACAAGAGTTTTTTTTCCGCTATAGGTAATAAAAGGCCTGGATATAACGAAACCCCGGATATAACGGCGGGCAAATCCCCTGGGCTTTCGCTTTAGCGACGTACTACTGTAGAGTGCATGAATGCCACAAAGAAAGCGCAGTGAACTGAGGTATCTATTTTCCTCCTACGGGCAGCAACACATTGGCTACTCCAAGCGCTAAAGCTACGTCAGAAAAATGCTATTAGGTTGAGGACGGGTGAAGACCTCCAGAATCGACCTCGTTCAGGAAATCACGAGTTCTCAGCCGAGAACAGTTAATAAAGCCTTTGAAACGATCCCAGGCTAAAAATGATTCAGCTCGTGAAAAAGAAATAGAATATATTTGTGGCCACAGTGTTGAAGCCTGTCGAGCGTGAAGAAGGAAAGAGTTTCAGGGACGTGGAAAAACCACTGCTCAGTTTCTGGAAAGCAGCAGAAACGTGTGCAACTCTATAGTAGACTTCTTAACTATTTGAAGAACCATTGGATCCTTTTCAGATAAGAAAACCTACACAGTGGCTCCGGTCGTGAACAAGCAGAACGAGCGCGTTGCTAGCTTCAGGCCGGACGTCGGAGTCCGTTTCGTGCTTGCAACATAGCATCCCGCTTTCATGCTTGGGCCTCGATAAGGACCTCACTGTTCGATTTGTTGGGAACAGCTGAGCGGCTTTAGTGCACCTTACCAATATCTATTGCTAATAATAATAATTGTCTGGAAGAATTAATTTTAAGTTAGTGTGACAAAGAATTGTGAATATTTTTTAGAGTTGATCAGAGAGATTAAATGCTGGGTGACAATAAACGTACCGTGACTTTATAGGGATAAATTTGTTCTGTAAATTACAATTATTGGGCTCATTAGACAAGTAATAACAATTCAGTTGGTTAACAGACGATTAAAAATTCATGATCTAGAAATTTCTTCACACGCAATACAATGCTGAGAACATTCTAGGTAATGGCAGAAATTAATTAATGTACAAGCCGTTCGGTATTCAGCGCTCCGTACACTAAAAAAGCAGAGGATCAAATTTGACAAAAAAGTGAGATTCATAAAAGGCTTAATAAGATTTTTTAATTAATTCCTTAGCTGATGTTAAGTTGATAGCGAAGGCATCGCGTTCTAAGGTAACGGCAGCCTTCTCACTCCATCACGCAGAGATGATCTCGCATCATCATTTGATCAAAAGAATCTGCCCCGCCAAATGGCTCGTTTCGTTTGTTGGATTGCGTGAGATCTCGCCCCATCAGTTCTTTCAGCAGTCAGTAATTCTTGTATTATTTCGCCCAGAAATTATCACGCTACAGCACTAATCGCGGTCAGCGAACAAAGGTTCGAACGAAACAAAAGACAACGCACGCAATTTCCTCTTTTTGTTCCTCGAGCTCAAGTTGCCGCTCCGACGACGCCCTTGTGAGCAGCGACCAGTGAACAGTTCACAGCTGGTTGACTTAGACACAAACTTCATCTTTTAGATTCCGAAGCATTAGTGAAAACCTTATACTGTTGTGTAACCAGCGCAGCCCGACGTCAAAAACAAGAGCAAATTGAGGAATTGCATCGAAAGTTCTTCATTTTGCAATCATACGGTCATGATTCTGTTGTAGTGGATGCAATGGACCCTTCTGCTTGGTCTGCGATATTAAATATCTGAACGAATGAGCGGCGTCGATGCCCATTTCGATAAAATAGCATTAATCAGTTTTTTTCTGCTGACAGAAACTATATACAGGGACGTAAATATCAGGCATGCAGTGCCTAATATTAGTTACAGTCGTCAATATGCACCACGTACCTCAGTCGTATACAAAATTTTGCTCGGGTAATGATAATTATGTACGGTCTTGGTGTTGCTTCAAACGTAGCAGAGTATGGGTGATACGCAGTGAGATAAGGAAAGCTAGTCTTCGTTTAGTGTTTGTCGGTTGATAATTATTGTTAATTAGTGTGCTCGGCGGTCACAAATGATGGCAAAGAAATTGCATTGACGCCCCTAAAAATATTATTTTTCACTGATTGCAGCTCACAATGGTCTCAATAATTCCTAAGAGAAGCCACACGCACGTTGTTGCGAAAAATGATCATCTGAAGCAGACACGCAGGAACAAGTGATCTATTTACACCATATGATATAGAACGCTTAAATATCTTTGCAGGTAAATATGTCTATACAGCCTGCGGGTAAGAATGACAGTAAAATTCAGTTCAATCTCTTCTCTCGCGAATTTGTCTGTTTTTTCGCAGGAATAGCAGCACCGCTTGCAATGTTGTACAGAGACAATGTACGCCAACAGAGAAAGGGTTACCTCGTTGCGTCAGGGAGAGCTGCTCGCACTGAAATTATCAGAGTACGACTACGTACGACGGAGCGCCATGGAGACATTGTACATGATCGGGATGACTTCTGGTTTATGTGTTTCTTATGTACTGCTTTATATATATATATATATATGCATTTATATATGTGTGTGTTCTTCTTTACTGCCAGTAGACGTGGGCTGTTTCAATTAATGTCTATTCCTCCCAGTTATTTTTTCCATGATATTAATTTTTTTGTATTAAACTTAATACGGAGCGTTAACTATAAATCAGCTGTTTAACAAATTTTTGTAGCTCACAGGTAGCCGCGGGCTGTTTTTGTTATGTCATTTCTTTCAGTGTTTTCCCAATGTTACTTCGTTTAGCCTTTAAATTAACAATGACGATGAGCAACTAATTCACGGTAGGCCTATGTGTAAACCTATGGCTGTAATAAAGCTTTCTATAGTATGTAAGTTGTCTAGTATGGGACTTAAAATTACTTCCTTTAGTTTTGAAATTAACATGATGATGCATTAACTAATTCACAACAGTGCTATGTGTGAACCTCTTACTGCAATAGAGCTTTGTGTAGAGTGTAGGTTGTGTACCATGATAGCTCCATGAAACTGCATCTTAGTCTGTAAGCCTGATTGTGATCCTGTATTGAACTAGTTTACTGAACTAGTTCTGTATATGATAACTGCATGAAAACCTCCCTTCGGAGAGAAATTAATCACTGTTTGTTTGCTTTCTCAAGCCCATGGCCAAGACTCTATTATAAAGTGATACTTATACGTGTGTCATCAAAAGAAAATAAACACCTTATGCTTAGAAACTAAAAAATTGCAACTGTAGCTGAAGTTCTCTTTCGACTTTGTTTGACCGGCGAATACTTATTAAGGACGCTTTCAAAAACGAAGTCATTTCTTAATGGAGTTAGCAGCAATGAGCTTAATGAGAAACCTTGTATCAATTTTTCACTTCAGCGTGCGCATAAGTGTGATATTGTAACCATGCTCTGTAGTAATGACTAACTCAATTCCTCTCTAAAAATTTTCATTCCTTAGAAGGTGCAAATTCCAACTGTCTCTTTCTGCCTTTGAATTTTTGAGAGAGGCGTAAAAAGGAGCGAGACCGAAGCAGTGCTTGCAGCTTCCCGGCTATGTTTGGCCAGCAACTACTTATTAAGAAGGCCTCGCTGAAAGAAGTCCCTTGTTTAATGAACTTCGTAGCAATCAGCTTAATGAGGAACCATAGACCAACATTCTCAGTGAGAGAATTAGAACTCACACTCGTGCTGAAGGGTAGTCCATTAACTGACCATCGTCAGATGCTCCTTCAGTATAAAGCGTCGTGCATGCTGACATCTTTTTTTTTTTTCTCGGCTGCATTTTCTATTGCGGTGAATGAAGGCGCTTAATACGATCGGCAGCCGCCTAATTATGGGCAGCACAAAGAACGCAAATGAGAGCTCTCTAATTAAGCCCATAAGCACAAGAGTGCTGCTAGCGGTTGCTGAGATGACTGCATAAATCAGCATAAATTTCGTGCATTGCCTGCGTGCTGTACCGCCGAGAACCAATTTGATAACACGCCAAAAATTAGCTAACGTAAACTTCTGAGGTTTGAAGCTGCGTAATTTCATTTTCAACTGAACAACACCTTAGGAGCGGGCAGTCCAGAGAATGTTTGAATGGCTAACACGACAACGCCGGTACCTGTTCTATCAGTCAAATTAGATGAATGTTGTTTATTTTGCGCCAAGCTTGTTACGGTCTCGTAATGAGTCGTAGTGATGTAGTGTCGGAATGCGGAGGATACTAATACTGATAAGATACAGAGCTAAACGCGATCTTGTCCTAGAGCTTTTTTTTTTTTAATAGGTGTTACGACCAGTTTTCCTGGCTTGTGCAAAAGGCTTTGCAGCCCATTCAGTTATTACAGTAATGATATAATTTTGTTATTCAGCGCGACCACAAGACTCTAAGTCATCCGCCCTCTTTATTTTCTAGCAATGATAATGACTTCTAGCGAACCGGCGCAGATCATGGCTCGAAGTTTTTCTCCTTAGAAACGGCCGAATTTTTCGGGCCGTGAAGCATCCGAAGAAGAGTTTCAATGCGCGGAAAGCTAGATATAAACTAGAATCGATGAACATCTTGACCTCCCAGCCCGTGACCCACCAAGTTCCACCTCAATGGACTATGCGTGGCATACCCACAAAATACAATTTAACTAACGAGGAATACAAGAAGAAAGATTTGACTATCGTCTGTACAAGAGTCTGTCATTAATTAGTTTCTGTGGATACAGTTAAGAAAAACGCATATTGAGATTGACCCAATAGTGAGGAAAGACGGAAACATAGACACACTAAAAATAATACGGACTAGCGAATACTCTGTGAGCCCTAAATATTTATATCTCACGGCGTGTACCTAGCCGTGCTTACTCTTCGCCTCACCAAACAACTGCGTGCGCTGGCCAAGAAACTACGTGGATAACTGTACCGTATTCTGCACCAAGTTGCTTACCGGATCGTCTCCAGCTCCTAGGCGCAGCATAGCTCAGCAGTACACACTAAGGTCTCGCGGCGCTACGCTGTTGCATATTTTATCATTCAAATTAGTTCACTGTTGCTTATTCTGCGCCGAGTTGGTTACCTTCTCGCGCAGTGAATCATTGCAGTAAGTGAGCTGAACTGGGCTATGGGGATCCGTTTCCATTGACGTGTTGATACTGTAAGTTTGATTCACTTATTACACAGAGCTACACATTTGTAAATTACAATATAAATTTTATATTAGTGTAGATTAGAAGTGAACTGACAAAATACTGAAAAGAATATAAATAATTCTGCAAGATTATGTTCAGTTCATTTTCGTTTATAGCGTCTTCTTGCAAGCAAAAGTTTTTAGCATGACCAATTTTTTTGTGTGCAGGGTAAGTAGATCCCTGAAGAAACTTAGAATTGCTGCTCAACGGGAAGCAGTAAGTAACCAGTTATTTCCATAAAGAATGATACAACCCTACATACGAGTACATAAGTGCTGAATGCAATGCAAATTTGAATTTAGTACAATTGCTGCCAATTTACAGTGCGTGTACGTTATGATGCCATTTGCTTAAATCAGTCCAACAGTTAACCAAGCTATGATTATAATTCTATTAGCTTTGTTTCGGGCGTTCCTCGATGTTACGATCTTGGCCACATGCTATCCATTCTCTTCCGGATGGAAAACGCTGAGATCCACGAAGGCGACACTTCCACCTTGCTTGCGATGCTTCGCATCTCCTGTGTGCTCACAGCTATGACGAAGTCCTCGAATAGAGCCTCTTGCGGATTAGTGAATGATGATGTACCCTGATAATAAAAATTAGATAGAATTTGTTAAGACTAAATCTGTTTTTGCAGTTTGTCTCGAAACGTTACCCGCAGTAGCAATGTTTAACTATAGGTGGCACAGTGTAGCAAAACTCTGGTTCTCTGGAGCTGGGGGCCTGCATTCGAGTCTCATACATTAGGCGCCTCATTTCACGTGCTTCTAGTAGGGCTGGGCTCGCTTGAAAGGATAATGCTGCGTTTGCTGACAACGAAGCTGTCCGTATGTGCTTCTTTTTCTCATGCTACTTCTATTGAAGTATTTTTCCCTAGTCTGTGTTTCTGCTGTTACCGGTCACCTTGGTAGTCTGCTGGACCGCCTTGCTAGCCGAATCAGGCGGTAATATTACAAGGCTAATTAGGTGAATCATTGTGTAAGATAATTTTAGTTGTTGAATTTTCCATAATTTATATCTTTAAATTCAGTTACGAGCGACCTGATGGCTGGCAAATTCCCGTGCATACTCCCGTGAAATACTTCGTGGTACGATCCTATTGGCGACATATTGGCGAACGGATAAAGTTCTAGGATTTGTCAGTCGTTGGTCGTTTCGAACCTTGCGGAATTACTTAAATTGCAATCTTTATCAAATACGAGATACCTTGGGCTATGAATAGTAAACTTACTTATTCATTTGCGCTACTCTACAATTTAACATTTCTCATTTAAATACTTGCTATTATGAATTGTCTATTAATAGCACTCTGTGCCCTAAGTGAAGGTATTGATGCGTTATACCTGTTGTGCACGCTTAATTCAATTACTAATCCAACATATTAGTGCTTCTAAATTACAAAGCTGTCGGCTAATAAATAAAACGTATCTGAGGTCCTAGTAACTATTTCTACTGTTCTAGCGATCCTAATAACTAAAGAGATCCTAGTAACTATTTCTTCTGTTCTTGCGATCCTGATAAATAAAGAGATCATAGTAACTATTTCTACTATTTTAGTGATCTGAATCTACTCTAACAATATTAAAGTCCTGAGGCTAACATTATTATAGTCCAGAGGTAAGCTTTACTAGCTGTCTTGAGGCTAACATTATTATAGTCCAGAGGTAAGCTTTACTTGCTGTCTTGAGGCTAACATTATTATAGTCCAGAGGTAAGCTTTACTTGCTGTCTTGAGGCTAACATTATTATAGTCCAGAGGTAAGCTTTACTTGCTGTCTTGAGGCTAAAATTATTATAGTCCAGAGGCAAACTTACGTACTGTTAGTTAAAATCTATATATTACTGTCTCAGGATAAAATCAACTTTCCTAATATTAAAATTATTGTCAGCTTGAGTACAATTCCTTAAACATACAGTCTTATGTCCTTATATCAACCGGTTAGTTAAAATCGTCTTTCCAAATGCTAAAGCCGTATTTAACTTCCAAAAATAAATTATTAATTATCCAATAACCTTCAAACGTTTACGCAATTACTATTCATTAACATTAAAAGGAAGCTAAATTTAACTTGCCATTCATCGGACAGCGGAATCAGGGACGTAGCTTCTAATATTCTATATCAGTTTGGAGACTTATAAATATTTCTTGTGCAGCTCTTGGGGGCCGATAATTGCACTGGCTGGAAATTGTCGATACGGTCGCCTGCTGAAGACGTCCACCAGCTACAGTCGCTCGTGATAAAAGGTTCACCAGCTGTTGAGGGGTCAACAGTCGCCAGGTCGCCCCGGGATTTGCAATTAGTCTTTTAAACAATAGAAAAACCTATTAATTCAGAGTGTTATTCCATTCCTTGCTCCGAAAGTTACGATAAACTTACTATAACTTATAGAGGAATTTCGCAACGTCATGAATCTGATTGACTAAATTAGAAATTCTGATCAATCATAGACCACACCATACATTGACTGGACACTAATATCAGGCCTCTCGCAATTGGGCATGGAGGCCGATTTACGTAAGTGTTAATAAAATGTGTTCTAATAATCACAGAGACCTCAGACAAAGATGAATAACTTCGGTGTACCGTAAGGAATGAATTGTAGAGCAGGGAATCTAAATTCACTATCATAAATCTTCAGTAGGCGATATACATCATACTTTCGAACACCAAACATAATTGAAAATTCATCATAACTTCTAGGAATGTTAAGCTTTTGTAGAAAAGATTAGCACATAGATACTACATGTTTTGTAATTTAATATTACATACAACTGAGTGTTTTCCAAAGACGTATTTAAAGCAACAACCTCCGAAATTAATGTCTGTAGAGCTTTCGGTAGAGTTCATCCCTATAGCTTCATGGAAAAGAAGGTTAAGGAATCCCAGTAATAATGAAAAAAAAACTGATTAAAACCACAGTATACTAGAGAATAAAACCAGCCATAAATTAAAAATGCATAGTTAACCATGAGATGATACCAGGACAGCCATTAAAAGACATTAAAATGACGTTTTGGTGCTGATACAACTCTAGATCACTGGAACCATCTACAGCTGCACCATGTCATTTCACATTACTACTTAGGAATACTACGCCACTTTGTGGTTGCCTACGTAACATCACTACATAGTTGCCTCTGGTAAATCACTTAATGGTTGCCTAAGTTGAATCACAGTTGCGTAAGTTGAATCCTTCGATGGCTGCTTAAGTTGAATAAGACATGGTTGTTCCCTACACTACATCAAGTCGTGGTCGGCTACGTTATATCCCTTCACGGCTACCAATACTGTCACTTCACTGCTGTCAATGCTCAATGCTACACCACTTCATGGCGGCCAGTGTTTCATCATTCAGATCACTTCACTGCTGCCATTGCTAAATCACTTCTCTGCTTCCAATGCTAGATCACTTCATGGTAGCCAGTGCTTCATCGTTTCACTTCTGCCAGGGCTTCATTAATTCTTGCCTGCAAGCTGCTCCAACTCACCCTTCAGCTCTGCTGTCTGTTCTGAACATCTCCTAAGCCCGTATGCCAAATGAATTTCATTAATATTTTCATCAGCGGTTTAATTGACATTTCAAATTGAGTTTACCATAAATTAGAGAAGCTTCTGTTCTACAAATTGAGACTGTTTACTTTACAAACTATTGCGAAATAGTCTTACTCTACTGCATATATCAAAGGATGTCATCAACAGTTGCTCTACGTAATTACACTTAAAGCCTAAATATTTTTGTGACTTTGTTACGTTTAGCAGTTTTAGAAGTATGTACGAGTTTTCCAGTCATTACTGAATGCTAAAGATTCAAGTCAAATAGCTAAACAAAGTATGAAAAATAATGGGAGAATATATAAAAATGCGCCTGCGGCAGTCAGGCCCAATTGCGGAACCAAATTCTGCTTCAAGGGCCAGTGTACAGTCAATGTATGGTGAGGTCTATGGGTGAATCTTTTCCATAGGAGAAGCGTTCCTGATTTCTGCATGTTTTCCGAGGTATTAAACAATGAGGAACCTTGGTTGCTCTCTTGCATTATTCACACGAAACTATATTTGAGGAACGCAGGAGCTACAACTAAGGTCCTTCTCTGTAGAATAGTGATTTTAGTGTCATTCTCATCACTTTAGCCGGTGCTTTATCTCTCAATTAGCGTCGGCGAATAATTCATTGTGTAATTTGCGTTCTGCTCTGTGGATCATATGGCATTCAATTAAGACAAAAATGTTCTCTGAGTTCTTAGCAGTATTTCGAACGCCATATGTTCGCTGAGTGCTCTTTTGGGTTCACGTGTACCAAACAAAGAAAAATATTTATTTTTCACATTAGGAAAATTTTCAACTCATGACGTCTAGGCACGTAGTTTTAATAATGTCAGCAATAATAAAACAGTATTCATTAACACTAGCTGCACCCGTGGAAATTCCACGGTTAGTGAATATGTTCATTTACCTTATTTAACCTGAGGTAGCACCCGTATCTAAGCCACCCCGTCTGAACTAACGTCTCCCGCTTAACCCAGGCTATCCTCATGCAGTCCGTCTACCTTACATCTCGTCTAACTTTTCCTAGTATTTCGATTTCATGACTGAATCACGCAATTGTTCACTGGCCAATGAATTCGCACTTGCTTTTTGATAAAAACAAAGATATACGACGGTACATCTTGTAATATTCTCTTACAGTAAGTATTTGAACGCCTTTTCTAAGCTCTGTTTGTCACACTTTACAGATAATTTAGCGCTACATAAAGTCACACATTCCCATTTTTTGTCGGTGTTTCGATTTTTTTCTCATTATTTCGGAACCCGTGGAACCTAATCAATAGCACATAATTTTTCTGTTTTGTTGATTGTGCTACAGCTACATAGTAGCTAAAAGAAAACATATTCGGTCAATTTCTCCACTCGCAACAGGGTCATCTTCTGCGCTCAAGATGTCATTGTGTTTGCTCCGGCATCGCACTGTAGACTGTAGAGGCGGATGCTTTGGCGGCAGAGCAATCGCTTCAAAAAAGACTTCAGAGCAAAAAAATCCAACACTACCCTTTCTGTTTCCCGTGCCGTATTGTAGGTAGATATGATACGGGGAAAATGATTCATGTTTGAAGCCACATCTCTAAATTTGTTCTATTAGTGAAGAGTGTGACACAAAAGATACGTACATAGGTACGTACAAGCGTATTAATATATAAACTAGCGGGACCCGTGGAATTCCACGGTTGAATAAAGACTATACTTTCCAAAATGAACCAACCCACGCTACACTATTGCAGTTTACCTCAGTTTTAACCTAATGCTGCTCTTATAACGTAACCCACTTTGATTCAGATGCACCTATGCAGTACAAGCAGGGACTCATAAGCACTTACCTAAACCGAGCATACAAAATCTGTAGTTCATATGAAGCATTGCATACAGAAATTCTGCGCATTAAGAA
>LQNS02000210.1:22426262-22441809 GCA_001587735.2 Parhyale hawaiensis | reverse complement strand
CATAAAGCTCGAAGAACGACCTTAAGTCAGCAGTTCTTTCCGTATTTCATAATCAGCATTTGGAATAGACTCCCCTCCGATGTTGTTAGTGCGGAGTCAGTCAATGCGTTTAAAAATCGTCTTGACGTATATTGGGAGAGACATCCTCCGCAACTAAGAACTCCTCCGAGTGTTGCAAACACTTAACGGCCAAAGCTTCCGAGGCAACCTTAATCAATCTCATTCTCTCTCCCGCTCCAACTACACAGTTTGATGTCTCTAAGATCCGCATGTCAGCGGCTCTTGAACGTGCTTGCGTGCATTCAAGATCGTTTCTTGGGCAGGGACTCTTCACCCTCCCCCCCTCTTTTTTTCTCTCTCTCTTTTCTCCTGTCCTCTATATCCTACTAACATAATGGCAATAGCTCATAGAATGCCGGGGCGTATGTTCCGATGTCTCTTTGGGAATGGGCCTATTGGTTCGTCTACTGCCGCCTATCTAATCTAATCTACTTTGGATAGCCTGGACGACATATTCTACGAGGAGCACATTTGTTCAATACCAACGTTTGTTCATTCCATGCTAGTTAGTATCTATGCCTTTCTTGTCCTCAATGCAAGAGGTGGCTCGGAAAATGCAAATATATACCCAAATATATATGTTTTCAAAATTTACTTTAAATCTCATTGACATAATTTTCACCAACTTTGAACCTCCCACCTGACGAGCTGAAGTGCAGCGAAATGTGCGTCGTGGGCAACAAAATTTACAAGTGGCTGTCTTGCTTCTCGTTCAATTTATCAAGTTTCAATTGTTATGCCATCTAAAAATAAAATATATACCTTAGTACACACATTGGCGTTGATTATAGTGTCTTGATTTCATGAGTAACTAAAACACTCTCTGAGAGCGCATACCTCCGCCCAGCAATGCAAAGTTAATGAAAATATCATATTGGTCCAAAAACCAATATTTGTTTTTTAACGTCACTAAAATTTGGTTATTTGCGCCGCTTGATGTGAATAACAGTTTCTGCAATGTTCTTGAAGATCTGTCCATAACATTTTTAGTTATATCCTGACAAACATACAATCACACACACAAACGGACGAACCGATCATCACCATCAATTTGGTCATATTTCCAACAATTCCTTTAAATTTTATGAAAATCCGTCCATAACTTTTTGAGTAATATTACTCATAAACATAATACACGTACAGAGACAAACGCACCCACAAACAACAACGCCTCGTGGCGTAAGACAATCACCCGCGGTAGGAGCAAATATCATCGCCATCATTTTTGATGGCCAGCTAATCCTAGTTCTTTGGTGTAGTCACATCGAGGACAGCTCACCAGACTCCCTGAAAAAATCATGAACATTGCTCAACTCCTTCCAACTTTCTTGGGTGGAGAGCAAAGTTCACCTCCGTCCTTTTTTATGGCCAGTTAATCCTAGTTTTTTGGCAGGGGTCACATCGAGGGCAAATTACAAGACCGCCTGCAAAAAAATCATGAACATACCTCAACTCCTTCTATATGTTTTTTGGGAATTTGGGTGTAGAGCAAATTTCATCGCTGTCATTTTTTTATAGCCAGCTAGGACCAGTTTCTTGACATGGACAGATCTAGGTTAACCCACCAAAATCGCCACAAAAAATTATGAAGATTGCTCGACTCCTTCAACCAAATATATATACATATATACATATTTATATATTTACTTAAATCATCAACGAAAACATTATCACCTGTCTCACTTCGTTCGCGGGTTATAATCATCACTAGAAGTTGGTCAGTTGTTCTTCGCAACATTCCTAAGATTTCCTGTAAATTTTATGGAAATCCGTTCATAACTGTTTGAGTTGTGTTACCATTAAAAAGAAATAGGCAAATGATCAAATAAACAAAAAGCTGAGTGGATCTTCACCAAAAGTTCATCATTTGTTCCTCCTAACACACGTAACATTCCCTGTAAATTTTATAAAGATCCGTCCATAAGTTTTTGGGTTACATTGGTGACAAATACACTCGACAGAAATAACCTCCTTGGGGAGGTAAATATGCAAATTTCGGTATGTAAATCACAGTGCAAAATAATGTCTGCTGCGTGTTATTCAAATAGGTACAGTACATGTAAGCCGCTGTCATGGTAAACAAAGGTATACTATAGTGTATTGACAAGTAGCATACTATAAAATGTCAGATGAATATTTGGCAGCGGTAGTTGCAAGTTTTGCTTTTAATTTGCGATGCAAGAAACAATAAGCGAACTCCATAATTAACTTGAGTAAAAAGTTAAGCCTCAGTAGATTGTTTGATAAATTGCAGATACTGTAAATACTGTAATACAGAGGTACCCCTTTCAAATTAAACATACTTAAGTCGGTAACAGTAATAGTTTACAACTACTACGTCTACGTCAGCCCAGTCGTAAAGGTGCGGACAAAGTACTAACCAATGGGCCGGATGCACAAAAGCCTTGTAAAGTTACGGTAACGTAAGCTGCTCAGTTCCTTGAAGAAGTACAGATATCGCTGTTCAGATTTTGTCACTTCTTTACTCTGATTTTCACGAAGTTTTGATCAAAGTGGTTCGAACCTCCCATCAATGTATACCTAAATAAGAGACCGACTCAGATGCTAAATCGAAGAACGAAAATATAAAACTTCAGCATTACATGGCTCTAACCGTGCCTGCAGCTGTGCAGTTACGATGTTTGTAACTTTACAAGGCGTTTAAGCATCCGGCTCCAAGTGAATAAGTTGCTGCTTTTGGGTTATGAAAACATTGCCTTGCAATCATTTGTGACAGCAGAAGAATTGCATTTTGCAAGTCTGCACTGTAGTGTCAAATGTACATTTATTTACCTCTCAGTAAAGCATCCTTAATTTGATATCTCCCACAAAATCGTTCGTAAATTAAGAGTTGCACACTAATTACGTCGCGGCAAAAACACGCAAAGTGCTAACGAAATCAGGACCCTTTCTTTTATCAAAGCTTCTAAAAGGCAGGCTTCTAAAAAACTGTGGCTTAGGGTCAAAAGAAACAAAATTAATTCGCTTCCAATGAAACTTAAATGAAGGCTGCAAAATCTACCTGGATTTTATTGAAGCCCAAGTATAGGCATTCCCGATTGGATGCATCCTAATTAAGTCGATATTGAATTAAACAAGCGGCCTTTTTGCTGCCCAACGCATGCCTAATTAATGCGAATAGAAGGTCGGGTGCGGGCTGAGCTCCCTAAAAAATCTTACGCAGCGTTAGGAAATTCGATCAGATGTAAACGACATTGTTTACTGCACAAAATTTGCGACGGAGTATAAGTGTAGACTGAATAAGTTATGATATTCATAGAAATTTTATTTTAAAAATATCGTACTTTTCCAACGGCTTAGTACCGTAGTACTAACTAAACAAGTAGCTTTTCAACCAATTATCTTCATGTTTTGAAACATGTTTCAAATAATTTAAATTTTCAAAGCTTTTTGAATTTTTTCTTTTTATTTTACAAATTAGGACTGAGTGGTACAAATAAAAGAAGCTAAGTGTAAATTTTCAGCCTCTCAATGATGAAGAGTAGACCACAGTTTATATCATGAATATTCTGTGCAATGGCTCCAGTTTCTTCCCAAGTGCAGTCATTTTTCTTCTTCCTCTTTAGTTGCTGCCGTCATTAAAGTTATGTAGATCACGACCCGCTCATCTAATCACGCCAGTGTCGATGAGAAACCTAATATTATACTTGTTGAATAAACAAATAAGCAAAACACTGTAGTTTATGACCGTGTATATATATATATATCTGTCCGCTTACGTAATTAGTCGTTCACCTATATTATCTCTCGCTTTAAACATTTGCAAGAAGATCATACCGAGAACCAATCTAGCAATATCATGGCTACGTCAGAAGCCATGAGCTGAGTTTTTTATGTAGCGCAAAAAAAGGGTAGTAAGGCATTGCTTATGTAGGTGGACAGAGACTTGAAAGAAATATGCTAAGCAAAAATGCGACCAGCTATGTGAAATGTAACCTAAATAGCAAAGTCACCAACACGGGCATATAAACAATGCGGAGCGTATACTAGTGCATTCATAAACAGGCAAATTTTTACCAGCCTTTCACCCCGTTTGGTTTCATTCCAATCTTGAGACACTAGGACTTTAAACAATAACCGTCATATTATGCTCACCAACGGCTGACTGCATTGTTCAAAAGATGCCTGAGATGCGATACTTCCCCAGCCGTGTTATCTAAGTTTTTATGAAACCCGTTGTCAAGAACACAGATAAAAATGTTACTGGCAATGGGAACAGCAGACCTATTGCGCTTGCGACAGCAGCTTCTAAGGTGTTCGAGTGCTTAGTGTTACAGAAAAATTGAGCCTCTCCATTGAGACGGCTGGCTGCAATTTTGGTTTTAAAACGATACACGACACAGAGATGGCAAGCTTCGCTTTGAAGCAGACGATAGGGCATTATCTCTCAAACGTTACATGCGTGTTTTATGTTTCTTTGATGCGACGTAAGCATACGACAGGGTGAATCACTGTACGCTTTTCAAAAAGCTATTAAATAAAGAGGCCCAGTACCCATTGTTAGCTTAATAATATTTTGGTAATGGAATCAAGAGTGCTTAGTACGCGGGAGAATTCATTTTGTGTTGGCTTCCGTATAACTAGTGGATCCGACAGGATGGGTTTCTTTCGCCATTGTTTTTTTTTTTACTTTTCTTATAATGACATTCACACCACGATTAACGATAATAGAGGTGGCTGTTTCATGGGCGGGCACTGCATTAATGTCAATAGCTGTGCTGATGAAATGAAGCTTCTTGCACTACATTACAGCTCTCTCCGAAAATAGTTTCCATCCGTAATGATGAAGCTCAGAAGCTTGAAGTTTGATATTGTGTACAGCACGGATAGGACTGTATATCTGTCTGTTGCTTGTCCCTTTAGCAGTCAGTGTAGGATTCTGCATCTATAATATTACTAGAGGGCCCAGCCGTCAAAAATGAAGGCAGTAAGTTTGTGATAAGGCTTTTTGTTTTTCCGGTTTCAACTATTGGTTTTGCTGTTAAATAGGTCTCAACCCTGCAGACCTGATCTTCTATTAATGAAACGCAAGGTGTACTGCCATGAGCTTTGAGAGAGCAATATACCCCATCTGCAAGATAAGGCCCGAATATCAGTCTAGAATTGGCCAAACGTTATCCCTGCTGGCCTGAACTTCCATTAATAAAATGCAAGCTGTACAGCTATGAGTTTTGCGTGAGCAAATTATCTCTCTTGCAAAATAAGGCCTGAATATCAGTTTTGAATTGGCTAAACGTTGAGCAGTGCTAAGAAAATATAGTTCAGTCAAAAGAATTCACCGAAAATAATCAGGTCTTACCGTAACCTGGATACCGAGAGGTGAACCTCCAACCTCGAAATTTGGCTGCAATGTAAATTAATTCAATATAAAAAGGCGTCTACTCAGCATGAACTTTCAACTACATCGAAGAGATCCAGCTAAAGAAAGAAGAAAGGTGATTATGCACAAAAGAAACCAAAATTCCAACCAAGACTGAGCTTCTCGAACTGCTAAGAAGGAATTCAGCCAAAAGAATATGCGACATATCTTGGCTATGCCCGACAGGATAAAAAACTCTATCCAAGATACCGCTTTTCATCTACCACGCTTAGAAGAAGAATCATGATCATCATATCAAAAAGTACCAAGCTAGTTTCGAAAGTGAAGCGAGATTCAGAAAATGCAATATTTCCACTTTAGACCATAACATTTCAAAAGCTATATTTGTCACCCGTACTCCAAGCGCTGAAATTGTATGGTATGTCAACTTGTTTTTCAGTACATGAATTTTCCCCTATTAAACTCTTAACTACGTGACGGAGAGACGGACCAACATTGGAGCAAGGGAGGGAGCAAGCAAGCGACCAACAACTGTGTTTTATTATATAGTGGATTCTGCTTGTAGTTCCGTATGTCCCGTTCATTCGTCTGTACGTTACACTTTCAGTATTAGATAGGGGAAAATTCAACTTGCAGGACGCTCTTCAACCATAGCTCTGCTAGTAATGTTTCATGAAGGAAATTTTAACCGGTGTCGAAATGAAGACCTGACGTCCAAGATTTATTAGTATCATATCTACCGCTTTTTATCTTTTTTTCAGACATATTTCGTTTGGGTTGTATTATCTGTCCGTGGGAGCTCAAGCGTGAATTTTTAATAATAATAATATAACTAAACGGCCCGTGACCCATTAGGTCACCATCACCATCTTCTTTGCTTCTCCTAAGAATATTCAACACTGTGCCTGTAAGCAATTATATATATGTATCAATATGACGTAGTCCAGTTATATTTCTCGTATTACCTTGACATTTAGCATACACGATTACGCAGCAGAGCGAAGGCGGACCCTTCCATTTATCCTCCCTTTATATAGTATAATTAAATCTTCAACTCTCGAATTTCCTCTTATCTTATAGCGAATGTTGATATTCTTCTTCAATTTCAAAAGATGAGACTGCTGTTATTCTTCGATCGCCTTAGTTACTGATACTGGCCAGGCGATGAAAATTTTAGAATTTCTATCCCTTTGTTCACTCAACGTAAAGAGCAAGCGGTAGCCAGGTTACGACGCTCCTCAAGCATTCATCTCGCCCTGACTCCTGAGCGATAACATACATTGTGTGGCGGACTCAATACTTCCTCCAGGAGCGGATCCCACCTATCTTAAAGTAAAGCATCTCCGTCTAAACATGCAAGTACATAAGTAACTAGAGCACTCTGAGAGCGCATACCGCCGCCAAGGAGGGCTACGGTAGCAAAAAATTCAAATTGGCTCCGAAACCATAATTTTCTTTGCATAAACTCCAAAATCTAATCATTTGTGCCTTTTGATAGTAATAACAGCTTGTGCAATTTTCTTGAAGATCCATTTTATATCATTTTGACTAATACTGATAACAAACGTTAAGACAAACATGAGTCAAACATACAAACGAACAAACCGATCTGCACCAAAATTTAATCATTTATGTTTTTAACATCACTAATAATTCCTATATATTTCACAAAGATCCATTCATTATTTTTGAGTTATTGTGCTAACAAGCATAAAACTAAAAACAGTGACGAACGAACGAATAAACGGATCATTACCAATATTTGGTCATTTACTCTTTGTTAAATACCTAACAACTCATGTTAATTTCATAAAAATCTATCCATAACTTTTTGAGTCATGGCATTGAGAAAAATGAGGCAGACAAACAAACAAACAAACAAACGAATGGACATATCTTCACCAAAAGTTAATCATCTGTTTCTCCTAACATACCAAACAATCCCTGTGAATTTTGTCTAAATCGGTTCGTAACTTTTTGAGTTATATTTGGGACAGACAGACAAGCACGACGAAAACATGACCTCCTTGACGAAGGTAATGAAAGTCACAAACTTTTAGTACAAACTAGATATTAGCGTTGCTGGTGTCACGTGACACATTTAATACGGTAAACTAGTCAGGATACGGTATGGAAGTACAAACTAAGCAGTTTTGAAAAGCGTTTCTTGAAGCAAAGTGCAGTGTCTTAGGAATAGAAAAAGAAAGAGTTACAGTTACAAGAATCGTTTAGTGAAGAAATGGGCCGAGTCGGTTCTATTTTGTTGCATAGCAATCACAGAAAAAACAAATGGCAATTGGGAATTATAAACGGGTCCCGCTATAGCGTTTGCAAAGTATTAGCTGCACAGATGGAAAAACTGAAGATAGGCATTAGTTTATGAAGGCTAAATGATTTATCTGTAAGCTATAGGAAACAGAGCTTACGAAAGATTACTATGGATGAAGATAAGGCGCAAAGCTTCAATGAAAACTCAGACTGCTATGTTTAATTGCAGTTTTTTCGATGTTGTTCTTTGTTGTATCTCCAGGACTTCATCAAGATCCAATTACGAATCCTTTGCTGGCGGAACATTAACGACATCTATAATTAACATTAGAGTACGAAAATACGTAAATGAGTTAGAACGATTTTCCATTGCAGATATGAAGTAAATATTTAGAATGCTGTAGAGAATGCTGTTGAGAAATAAAATTTGAAAATTATAAAAAATTTAAGTTTAACTGTAGCAATTAAACTGAATCAGAGTTAGAAGATTAAGTGAGGTATGGGCTCAAAACAGCTGTATTTGCAGCAAAATTTCTTTTCAAGTTTAAGAGTAGCAAGCTGTTTTCGTGAAATTTTCACGGCCTCATATTGTGAAACAGTGCCCTTCTGCTTTCGCCTGTCAGATATTTCATAATCTGTTTTGTGGTGGGTTACGTTAGATGAGGTTCTTTAGGCTTCAACGATGTGCTTTAGGATAATGTGTATTGGTATTGATCACGTGCGTAAGGTTAGACGACTTTTGTTACGAAGACGGACTGCGTTATAATGTGCCGGAGTTCATCAGACGGGCGTCTGCGTAGGGAAGGTGGGTTAGGTTTGAAGAATTGCGATTGGTCAAGCTGGGGTAGGTTATAAAAGTGCAGCTTACCTTTCCTACATTTTAGAAAATGAAAGCATTAATTAATCGTGGACTTTCTACGGGTCTTGCAGCACAATGTTAAGGGGTGTGAAGTTAGCCAACATGTACGTACGCAGCTCTGTGTATCTAAAACATCTCATTAATGAAGAATTTTATGATGGTGCAGACATTGCAGGGCAGGTTAGGCGGTTAAATGACACAGGTAACCAGATTTTAAGGCAGTTTCATAGAATTTCCCTAAATGTCAAGATTTAACTTTACAAAACATATTGCCATCCAATACATATCAATTACTCTCTTTGGGCTACGTTCATGACACAGGCCATCAACAAGTTGCGCGTTTCCAGCTACACGGGTGTGACGGCTATTTTTTTT
Organism: Parhyale hawaiensis; assembly: GCA_001587735.2. Classification (NCBI taxonomy): domain Eukaryota; kingdom Metazoa; phylum Arthropoda; class Malacostraca; order Amphipoda; family Hyalidae; genus Parhyale; species Parhyale hawaiensis. The sequence continues at coordinate 22,432,906 of LQNS02000210.1, read as the reverse complement.
TTTTTTATACCTGCCGACAGACCATATGTATCGGTTTGTCTCTGTGTATAATGTCCTGGTCACCAATAAATAGTCTCTGATGATAGTGGAAGTCGCCGGCCGAGGCAGCTGAATTGTATAGGGACCGTACGGGCTTATCTCTGAATGGCGAAGTCCTGCCTTGTTGTATGTTGGCTCCTTACTTACATATGCTTACTGGGTGTCGTGGATTACGAAGAATACGTGTGGCATGATGGGCATTAACAGACTCTGGATAATTCAGTCTTATATTAGAAGAATAAGTCGGCGTTAGGTATTGACTGACACTATACTGAGAAAAGGAGCACAGAGCAATAGCGGGCTGTACTACTTAGAGAGCTTGTGCTGACAAGCACTCCAGGCAGGCTTCGAGATTAAAAGCTAGCTAGAAGACTCGGGTGCGCCTTATATATAATCTCACTACGAGGGCTGTGCGTCAAGATGACGACACACAGGAGCTTGTGATGCCATTGCCTCAAATGACGTGGAATGTTTCAATATTCTGGCACGTAACTATTTACATAGCCTGCGTTGCGTCAGAGGATATCTCCAGAACCACATTAACAAAATTCGGCCATCAAGTAACGTTGAATTGGGGTTCAGTACGTGGGCGATGACTTACATGATCGGACTGACCTCTGGCTGCTCTGTGTATTACCTTGCTGCGGCTGCTGCTGAAACGTTCACTGTTGCTACACGCAGACGTTACTTGATTTAGTTAATACCTTTCTTCTCTAATTTTTAATGCTCCTTGTTTTCGCCGATATGTTTATATGATGATGCTAATTTACTAAGAGTACAATAGGCTTGTTTTAAAATACTGATGGTTGAATTCTTCATGGTATTTATGCTAAGACTAGTGGACCCGTGAGTGAGAAAATTCACGCAACAATCGATACTAGCGGGACCCGTGGAAATTCCACGCTTCTCTATTATTTGCTTCTTTCGTATAGAGCAACGAACATATTGAACGCTATTATACTCAATCTTGGTTTCAACCTAAAGCACGCTGTTGGACCTATGACTCTTTAGTAGCCTCGTTTATGCTGATGTTGAGTGGTCAATTGCAACTTTTTCCGGTGTTATCAGCGTAGAGCTAACTCGAATAATTCGGTTACCATACCGCAGCCACAAATTCATCTTGCCCACTATCAACTTGTTCCTGTAGCAGTTGCATACTGTTACAATTTTCACACTATAGTAACTCCCAGAGGTAAACTTTCGATTATATTGTCAAGTTCTGAGTGAGTTCCAATTTCAGAAAGATCTTTGTTTCCGTTTTCTGTGATTTGGTGAAATATGCCACACCATAGAGCCCATGCAGTTTGGTTAAGTGTGGTATATGACAGTCACGGCAACACAATCAACTTCAGCAGATAACACCGGAGAAAGACGTAAGCATCCGACTTGATGTATCTCATCTTCTATCACACGCTCCTCTCATGTTGTACCTTGTCGGCCATAACACATCTCGTGTATTCTGACACATATTGACTAACAAACATACATTGCTTACCAAAACGCACGTACCTCGTCTATGATACACATGGGGTGCTGCCCCAAGGAAATTGATAGATTACCTTAGAACTTAGACGTATAAGCCCTCTGAACCTCTTCCCCTTAGTTATGTTTTACTTCCTTGCACTTGCATACCTATTTGTAATGAATGTTATTCATTCTATTCTCATTTTTCTTAGTCGAATTTCTGTTTATCTTCTCCGGGAACACCTTCATCCATGGTTTCCGCATATCTATGGGCATATCAACATACGCCCCTTATTTCTTACTCTGGTAGCAAGTCTTTCTTGACGAGACTGAGACTCAAACTATTCTGTGTAATGTTTACCTAGACCAAGGAGGTTATGTTTTCGTCGTATTTGTCTGTCTGTATGTCTTCTGTCTGTCACCAAGATAACTCAAAAAGTTCTGAACCGAATTGGACGAAATTTACAATCATTATTAGGTATGTTAGGAGAAACAGATGATTAACTTTTGATGAAGATATTTCCATCCGTTTGTTTGCTTGTTTGTTAGCGTCATTTTTCTCAATGCCATACCTCAAAAAGCTATGGATGGATATATATGAAATTATCATGAGTTGTTAGGTAAATAACAAAGAGAAAATGACCAAATTTTGGTAATGATCCGTTAGTTCGTTCGTTCGTTTGTCACTGTTTGTAGTTTTATGCTTGTTAGCACAATAACTCACAAAATAATGAATGGATCTTTATGAATTTATAGAGGTTGTTAGTAATGTTGAAAGACATATACATGATTAAATTTTGGGGCAGATTTTTTTTTTTTTTTGTTTCTACGTTTGACTCATGTTTGTCATAACGTTTGTAAGCAGTATGACTCAAAAAGTTATCATCGGATCTTCAAGAAAATTGCACAAGCTGTTATTACTGTCAAAAGACACAAATGAATAGATATTGGAGTTTATACAAAGAAAATTATGGTTTCAGAGCCAATTCAAATATTTTACTACCATTGCCTCGCTTGGCGGAGGTATGCGCTCCCAGAGTGCTCTAGTTTAATATAAGACGCTTATCCAATGTTTCCTATTAGTCAGAGTTTAAATACCTTTCAATACAAATAAAATTGACAATGCGTATCTAGGAGACCGCCAGAAGTGTGACAGCTCTGCACCATTGGAAGATTGTCGCCCCAAAGAAGGCCCTAATGTAACCAGCGCCGAGTCCTTAGTTCAACAAAAAGAAGCCTGGAAACGTTTACTAATATTTTTCAAAATTATTAAATTCGTAGACAGAATAAAGCACTTTGAGCTGCATCCTGCAAAACATGGATTTCAAGTGCAGTAACTGAAAAGCTGAAGAGCTAGTAGGCCAGGAACTTGCGGAAATTCGAGAGAGTCGTAACCGAGGTCGAAGCATTGTTCTCCAATATTTTCTGAGGCCTGTGTCGTAGCAATGAAGTGTGAAAATTAAGAAGCCCAAAAATTATGAAACGCGAAGATTACAACGTCTCAAAATACGTTCTGGCTACAGTTTTCCAATACTTGAATCGTTATGCGATCCTAGTAGAGTAGATATTACAAGATATGAAGATCGGTATGGTATGCATGATACGTGTAAAATGAACTTCATGTCTTTGCATCGAAACTGATCAAAAAATTCTCCAAGAGTGAGCGAACAGTAGCAGCTAGTATTGAATTTCCTTCCTGCAAATATCAGACCTTCTTACAAGTGCAATTTTCCTTCATCTTAAATTGAAAAGCGTAACGTTCAGAGACACGGATGGATGGGTGGATGGACGGACGTACGTACGGACCTCGGAGTAAGTATAGAGGGAGACGACATCAGAACTCGGCAGTGGGACCAAAAATGGGTGCGCGGTGGCTGTCTCATGGCAGCCTTCTGAAGCGACGTTCTGATGAGCTCGATTCTCGAGGTCAGTTTAGTTAAAGGACTCAATGGCTCGGCCACGAGCCGATCAGCAGCCATTTGGACAAGAGTGAGTGGGTTGGCGCCACCTGCTTATAAATAATTATCGTTCAAGAAATCTTTCATCTACGCCAGCAATTCCAGCCAGCCGGCGTGCAAATCATCCAGCCATCAACGATATCGTCTCCCTCTATACTTACTCCGAGGTACGGACGGATGGAGCCTCAAGCAGAATTATAATATACAGTATCCAATGTGTTCGCTCCGTGGCAATGATACCATTGACACCGTCTATCCACTTCAAATATCTGTTTCATTTGCAGTGCTCAAATTTTGACCTATGAAGAGAAAAACTGCTTCGTCAGAGAAAAAGAGTAAGTTAGAAGAAGTAATTTCTTATTTGTTGAAATAGCGGACATCCAGGTTCCATGTTTTCGAAGGTTCATTAAGCGCTTCAACTGAATTTCAATATATATTTGGCCGAGCTTTCGACAGTCTACACGAAAGTCGTTTTCAAGGCAAAACGTGAAGATCTGCGAGTTATACTGTGTTCATACTACGTATCAATGATACGGAAGCGTAGATTTTTCGAAAATTATTTTATTAGAGAGGTCAGACGCATTATATTAGTCAAGGAGGTTCTAATAGAGCTTCTTGGCTGCGATGTAAATTCAATATAAAAAGGTGTCTGCAGTAGTGTATAATGTAGCGAGATGCGCGTTTTTTAGGGTAACCTACCCTCGCGGCTAACCTCGCGCGTGAGCTTCCGGTTTATAACAGCCAACGCACTACCGGCTTAGCGAGGGTCTGGGGGCCGCAAACCGGAAGTGAGCGGGGCCTGGGAAACCGGAAGGGGCAGCGCGGTGACCCGGCGGTGCGAGGGGAACCTACTCTCAAAAACCGGTATCTCGCTACATTATACACTACTGTCTGCTCAGCGTGAAAATTCAACTACTACGATATCATTCAGCAATGAAAGCGGGGATCCAGAGGCCGGAGATCCAAAGCTGTATTTGTCACCGGTACTCCAAGCGCTAAAATTGTATGGTATCTCAATTTGTTTTACAGTGCATGAAATTTCTCCTATTAAACTCTTAACTGCGTGACCGAGAGACGGACCAACATTGGAGCAAGCAAGAGAGCAAGCGACCAACAACTATGTTTTATTATATAGTGGATTATTGTTATTAGCCCCTTTGCCAGACAAGTTATCATGTTTCGCCACTCCCTCCATTCTGACATTCATCAAAAGGTGTTTTTCTTTTTTAAACGCACGGTAAAGAGGTAATCTATGTAAGTAGTAGATATCTCTCTCTGCAAGACAGCGACAAATTGTGCTTACTTTCTTTTCGTTAATGTTGTTTATGTTTGATTAGAAGCTGTTTAGTGCTAATGGTGTCTGCAGGCATAGGCTGAGTGTACGCATGTATATTCTCTGTGCGTGGCCTCCTCTTTATATGACTGGACTCCAAAACTAGTATAGTAATATTGATTATTGTGTACTTGTGTTCGTAGGCCTATATGTGAACCTTTTGTGTTCTTAGTGAAAAATATGTACCTCATGTTTTTGTCGAGTTTATCTGGTAATTTGTCCGTCTGTCAGCTATTTACCTGACTGTCACCATAATAACTACATATAGGGTACATAAAAATATGTACCTCATGTTTTTGTCGAGTTTATTTGTTCATTTGTCCGTCTGTCCTCTATTTATCTGTCTGTCACCATAATAACTAATAAAATTATGGGCGGTTCTTTACAAAATTTACTGGGAATGCTAGGTGTGTTAGGAGGAACGGATGATTCGTGAACGGATGATTTTGGTGAAGATTCTTTACACCATTTGTTTGTTTGCTTGCTTCCTTGCTTGTTTGTCTGCCTCTTTTTTCTCGTTAGCCTAACCGAAAACGTAGCGAACGGAGCTTTGTGAAATTTCTCAGGAAGTGTTTGGATTGTTACTAGGAGCAAATAACCAAATTTTTCTGCTGATAGTTTCGTCCGTTTGTTTGTCTCTATATTTGTTTTTTATGCTTGTCACTAAAATAACTCAACAAGTTATGAATGGATCTTTGTAAAATTGTTAGAAACGTTAAAAGACACAAATGACCAGTTTTTGGTGATCATTGGTTTGTGTATTTATTAGCTAATTTTTGTAAGAACATAGCTTAGAAAGTTACGGACGTGGCATCAAGAAAATCACAGAAGCTGCTTTTGCCGCCCAGAGACACAAACGACCAATTTCTGGTGCTGATAAAAAGGAAATCCTAGGCTCAGTACCATTTTAAAATTTTCGTCAACATTGACTCGCTTGTCGGAGGTTTGCGATCTCAGAGTGCTTTAGTTATTATAACAGTATTATTTTTATTATTAAAAACTTTCATCTAGTTATCTTTTTGGAGCTTCTGACTTAATTACCAAATAACCTACTTCAACATTTTGATAGTCCATCCTTTCATATAAAAATTCAATGACCAACATCAAGGCAAATTTTAAATGAGTTAAATCTCAGAAACAATAGAATGAAAGTATGTATAATAGAATAAGATCGAGGATTATTTTTCATTATTATGAATGAAAGTTGAGCATTACTTTTTCCCGGTTGATGGAAACAATGCAGTTAATTTCTTCGTAGGAAATTTGGACGAGAGTTTGGGGTACATTTAGAGCTGGAAGTGCTCCCTTAACTTCAAGCTAACGAACTTCATTAAAGTTCTCGGAGAACATCGCAGTTACACGGCCATTATCGTGGGCAGCGTCACACGGAAGAACTTTGCCCAAACTTGAAATAGATTTGCATAGGCACAAATTGTGAGGAGCTGAAGCAGCAGTTCGTAGCGACCGACGCAAGTGATGAAGAGAAAACTGGGAATTTTTTGTTTTGGCTTCGGCAAATTTCGACTTTTTTCTAGAACCTTCTTAACGGGCAATAATGTATCATGATAGAAATGTAATCCGCACAAATTCTAGGTGAGTAGGACTTCCTTAACTCGTAATTGTGACGATTAGTAGTTACAACAGGTACCGAAGTGCGTCGCGGAAGCTACCCCGAGGGAAACATAAAAAAAGCACCAAATTTCTTTTTTGTGTTTAATGAAATGACAATGAGGTAAGCTTTACTTGCTGTCTTGAGGCTAACATTATTATAGTCCAGAGGTAAGCTTTACTTGCTGTCTTGAGGCTAACATTATTATAGTCCAGAGGTAAGCTTTACTTGCTGTCTTGAG
>LQNS02000210.1:22387971-22402827 GCA_001587735.2 Parhyale hawaiensis | reverse complement strand
TCGTTGGCAGCGTCACACGGAAGAACTTTGCCCAAACTTGAAATAGATTTGCATAGGCACAAATTGTGAGGAGCTGAAGCAGCAGTTCGTAGCGACCGACGCAAGTGATGAAGAGAATACTGGAAATTTTTGTTTTGGCTGCGGCAAATTTCGAATTTTTTCTAGAACCTTCTTAACGGACAATATTGTATCATGATAGAAGGGGTACTCTGCACAAGTTCTAGGTAAATAGTAGTTCCTTAACTCGTTATTGTGACGATTAGTAGTTACAACAGGTACCGAAGTGCGTCGCGGAAGCTACCCCGAGGGAAACATAAAAAAGCACCAAATTTCTTTTTTGTGTTTAATGAAATGACAATGAGTCTCCTTATGAAGTCGTTACCCTGAAATGCTAAAAATTTTCTTACTCTACCAAACAAATATACAAGTAGATAAGTTCTATCAACTTAAATGCCATTCTGAATCGTTTGAATAGGAAACTCAGTATTTTGCCCGACTCAACGCTTCCGGAACCAAACTCATTTAAAGTTTATCAATTTCAAACTTTTCAGTAAGTTTGTGAGCAGTGTTATGCATGATCAAGCGGTTACACCAACGAGAAATGATAATAAAAAACAGTTCTTTTCTGATATTTGGAAATGTGGCAATGAATCTCATCAAATTATCGCAAAAGCTCACCCTGCAACCTCAGTGTAGTCAATGTAGCTGTAGGAGAGCCGCGTCTTGAAGCGTGCGCCTAACAGCATTTGAGAAGATCTGTTCCTTGTACAGAATTAACTAACTAATTACCCGTAGCCAGCGTTAGGTGGAGGTCAGACAATCTCTGGTCAGGTGGAACTAGAGCACTCTAAGTGAGAGCATGTACCTCCGCCAAGCGAGGCAACGGTAACGAAAAATTCAGATTGGTACTGAACGCCAATATCTGAACATTTGTGCCTTTTGATAGAATGAACACTATCTGTAATTTTATCGAATATCCATTCATAAATTTTTGAGTTATGCTTTTAACAAACATCATGATAAACATGAGTCAAACACACTAACGAATCAACCGATCTGCATCAAAATTCATTCATTTACGTATTTTAACATCACTGACAAGTCCTGTAAATTTCATAAAGATCTATTCAAAAGTTTTTGAGTTATTGCGCTAGCAAGCTAAAATCAAACACAGTAACAAACACACGAACGAAAGAATAGATCATCACAATAATTTGGTCACTTACTCTTCGTAATAAACCTAACAACTCATGTAAGCTTCATGAAATCCGTTCACAACTTCTTGAGTTATGGCATTGACAAAAATGAGACAGACTAACACATGGATTTACGGATCTTCATCAAAAGGATATCATCTGTTCCTCCTAACATGCTTATCAATCCCTCTAAGTTTCATACAAATCTGTTCATAACTTTTCAAGTTATCTTGATGACAGACAGACAAATATCAGACTAACAGACAGACAAACCCGACGAAAACATAACCTCTTCGGTGGAGGTACTTACCGTGACAGTTTTGCACGAGTGTTTAATACTGCTGTGCGGGGTTTCAAAACTAAGCGCTGAAGAAATGAAACTTGAGTTATACATTTAGACTCACAGTCATAAGTATTTGACTGATGGATAGGAAATACGACTATTAGAAGGTAATTTTTATGCAAAGTTTTAGTAACAGTATATCTATACAGTATATTTCAATTTTAAACTAACTCCAAATGAGGACATTAGAAAATTCCAAGACTCTCTGAACTCATATTTGCAAAAGGTTTTTACCGACTGAAATGAACCGAATCATTACGCGTATCACAATCAGAAACCAGCAGTCACATTAAGAATCATGGGACGTTATCGGCACAGAATAATCGTCTGAAATTTCTGAGCTCATCATCGTACCTTTCTATGTATTTGCATGCACTAGAACCAGATTACTGTGAACAGTGCAGGCGAAGATCACCAGCATGAAGCGTGCAAAAGCTACATCCGGAATCATTCAGCTCTTCAATTCCCCCTTTTTTCCAACTGACCTTCTCGCCTTGTTTTCTGCATCGTTGCCTGCAGGCTTCACCTCTTCCATCAGGGGCGCTGCCCACCTTTCTCAGTTTTAATCAGGCTGCCGCCATCTAACAAATGCCCTAATTGGATGCGGCGCTTCCTGCTTGATTATCACCCATTTTCACGCTTTTTGTGGCCTTTCTTTCTGCCGCGCCACCAAAGGCCGAATTGAATAGTGCTTACACAGGGTGCTGTACCAACCTCGCCAACGGGACCCAGCTTAGCCTTCTACTGTCCCGTTTACAAATCAATCGTTCGAAGGAATAACACAGTTTGAAACGAGACCAGATGGTCCCTATGCAGAGACACCAACCTCTTCTCCAATTGTATCTTTGGAAACGCATTTAATTATTGAACATGTTTTAGTTACTGTTATTTAAGAACTTTTCAAGCTGATATTGACTATATTGTCATTTTTGTACGTTTTATTTTTTTGAAATCATACTTAAAAGACATTCATATTATATTTTGGAGGCCAAGTACCGAAAAAGCATATTAGGCAAATGTGTGTAGTCGTGTCCGTCAGTGAAGGGGTTGTTCTTACGACATCCCCCCCCCCCCCCCCCATTTGTCCCACATCTCACACACAATGAAGGCGAATATTTCGTTCATTAGGAGGACCCACTTTTCAAATAAGGGCGCACATTTCCCATATACTGGACGTAGATTTCGAATATAAAGAGCGCTCGTTTCGGACATAAAGGGCGTACATTTTGCCCCTAAAAGGCTTACCTCGCACATAAAGGGTTCATAATCTCACTCATAACGGGCGTACATTGCTCACATGACTGGCTCACATTTTCACAGAAAGGACACAAGTTTTGTACAAAAAGAACGCACAAAAATAATAAGGAGAAACGATAACTGTAAGTTAAGGAGCACATCTTTGCACCGTTATTTATTAGGATATCATACCATGGAAAAACGCTGTGCAATTAACCGACTTGCTTATTTAATGATGCAAAAACAGTTTAATTGTGAGANTTATGTACAAAAAGAATGCACAAAAATAATAAGGAGAAACGATAACTGTAAGTTAAGGAGCACATCTTTGCACCGTTATTTATTAGGATATCATACCATGGAAAAACGCTGTGCAATTAACCGACTTGCTTATTTAATGATGCAAAAAACAGTTTAATTGTGAGATGATCCACACTTTTAATACTATGCTGTACGAGCCTAGACTTGGAATGATTAAATTTTCTCTGTTGAAAAAAAATGGAGGCCTAAGGAAAAAGTACAGTGGTACGTTCAAAGCAACAATCTAATACGAGAAGGCAATCTAATACATGCGCCCGACGAGGCAATAAACAAACGTTTATGATTCCTGCCATTGTGTTGTAGCAGTCATGAGATTCATAGCGTTTATCTTTGCTTTGACGCAAGCAGGTGTTCGAAATTCACTGCGTATCAGATCTGTAATAATAGGTCCCTTGATCCTCCTTTATTCCATATTCACCAATACAATTGAGGGTTCCGAAACTACACAGGTAAAGAATCTTTAGAATTAAGAGTATCCATCTTTTACAACTACAGCACATGACCGAGACGATGTTATGTTCATGCAAAGACATTTACGTTGTTATGTTCATGCAGAGATATTTATACATCGCGTCATAGACTTGGAAAAACATTAATGCATTTGTTTGCGTACAGTGAAGCTCAGGTGAATACCTTGTTAGACGAAATTAATCTCGGGCGACAGCTCAGGCCGAACTTGCATTACCAACTTAGGGTCTTTGTGAGAACACACAAAGGACATGAATAATGTTGATCTATTGCAAGGCTGCCTCCAAAGTTATCACATCAATTACTAAGCACGCAAACTATTACACAAAGTCGCTAATTTTTGTGAGCTGTTGCATTGAAGCAGAGAACCTCGGAACTGTAATTATTATAGTTTCAAGCCTAATTATATTTGTATGCNGAATGATGTTGATCTATTGCAAGGCTTCCTCCAAAGTTATCACATCAATTACTAAGCACGCAAACTATTACACAAAGTCGCTAATTTTTGTGAGCTGTTGCATTGAAGCAGAGAACCTCGGAACTGTAATTATTATAGTTTCAAGCCTAGTTATATTTGTATTCTTCATAAGGAAGGGATGAAGCTTTACGAATATGCTACAGCGATGAGCCCAGCGGAAGGTAAATGGAAGAAAAAGCATGCCACTATGAGATCGAGTTAAATTGATAGCTTAGTAAATCAAACTAATGTATTTTGTTCATAAATTTAATTAGTTTTAATCCGCTATTGCGTGTTACAAATTTACTAACTTGCTGCCGGCAAAGCAGTGTGTACTTTTGACTTGGAATTAGTCGGTTAATATAGTATCTATGCTCTAGTTTAGCGATTACCGATGATAAAACTGTTCAGAATTAGCATGCACTTAGTGCTATGATTTAAATATTTTCGTAATATATTCAATTTCTGGCGAGGGTGTGTTCTAATTGAGTTCGTCACCGTACTTGGTTGCGAGAGAGAACTTCAATGCCGACTATTGTTATCAGGCTACAGTGCTGATTGGTGAAAGAATGTCGTCAAAATTTTCGTTTTTATTTACATCTTATTATACAAGACTTAGAAGATATAATCCTATAATAAGTAGTAAGCATGCTACTTCATACATGCAGACAACAGAGTACGAGGTCTACATTTGAATAAGTGCTACAAAGAGAAGGCCGTAGACTATGTGCAATACTTTAATGCTAAGTACTGAATAAGCTGACACTTGATAGCCCAAGCGCCTTTAAATATCTATGATTTGCCGGCTTCACGAGGTTACCACATATTAGGAGGTTGGCTTCACGCACTTCCACTAAAATTGGACTCCTGCGTAAGGTGAATCCCGTGTTTGGTGATAGTCTGGTCGCCCGTAGATGTTTTTATGCGTTTTTGCTGCCTGTGTTGGAGTATTGCTCACCGGTCTGGGCTTCAACTGCTGACACTCACTTGCGTCTGTTAGACCGACTTGTTAATTCAGCCAGCAGGCTGTGCGCTGATAATGATCTAGTGAACCTCTCCCACAGGAGAAGAGCCGCAGAGCTATGCATGTTTTATAAAGTACAATAATGAGAGGCATTGGTTGTATTCTTCTCTCCCTGCAATCAAGATTTTTGGGAGAGAGACTCGTGCCGCGCGCGGAGCGCACTTTTTCACTTTGAAGGCTGTCAGTTGTCGAACTAATTTGTTCTGTCGGTGCTTCGTGCCCTGGTCGGCAAGGATTTGGAATTTGTTGACGGCTTTAGGTCGTATTGGCCTGCAGGCGTTTAAGTCGGCTGTTAATGGTTTTTTGCTGGATTTCCTTTAGCAGCGTTTTGGGCTTCTCGGTGTTGCAAGATGCTTCATTTGGGTTGTATTACCTGTCCGTGGGAGCTCATGCGTGAAGTTTTAATCATAATAATGACCGGAAGGTCATTGAGAGTTACGCATGTCGCTCAAAGGCAGCGCTGGTAAACCGGCACATTTTTGTACGGTCTTATAAACGACCTTTTAGGTTCTTTATCTGTAGTGGCTCTGACCTGAAAACTTCGGTGGAAACTTCCGCCCGACATGAACTCCCATGATGCAAAGAATGAGTCTGTGCATTTGAATGTTAAGGCTAACACATTAGGATGTTGTATGTGCGAAACGCATAGATAAAAATTTTGGTCCGTACAGCTGTTATTAATGTTAGCATAAGTATGCAACAGGCGACAACACGCTACTTATCGGTTGGTCCAACTACAATATTAGCGTGAATAACGTAATGCGAGGATGCACAGCTCGCATGGTACGGTCTATGCATAGCACTAATAATATTGTTGTTACGGCGGGTTGGTGAAGGAAAGACAAAGAGATTATAAGTTGGGTGACAGGTGAGTTTCACTGGCATTATTTTTATGAGAATATCTCCACCTGTGCTGATATAGCCCACCGATGAACAGACATGATTATAGAAAAGGTAAGAAAACATTACACGAAGAAGCTATGTGATTTTTATCTATACATACGGTTTTGCTAAGCATATTATTACTACGATAGGGATCGAAGAACGCTAATGAAAATAAGCTCCATGTGGCTTTTTTCCATAGAATTTGTATTGATACTATTATTATTTTTCAACATAGAAAAACGTAGACAAAAGCAGACTTGTTGGACTTAATCCATGCAGGCTGCATCATCATTGGCATGTAAGTGCAGTAAATAGTAATAATTGGTAGTGAACCGGTTATAGTGAAATACTGAAAACCTGGCAACGAATAATAGTATGCATAAGACAGAGCCAATAGGGCAATAAAGTTATAATTCATAAAAAAACATATCACAACAAATATATTAGTCTAAAATTAAACGACAATACAAAATTCAAGGTATGAATGCTAATAATACGCAAGTAAAGGGCAATGGTTATGACTGGATCTTTATAAGGCAAATCTTACCTTAGATCCGCGAAATTTGCACACGCTCTCGTGGCCCTTTTAGGGAAGCTTTCCTTGGCTAAAATTTATCCTCGGCCGCCACGGCCGCATACAAATGCCTCCGGCGCTCTTATGAGCTAATTGTTCTTGCAGAGCCCCTGGCTTTGTATCATGTTGTGTTTTGTTTTCCTGGGGAAAATACGTCTTTTTTGGAGCGCTCGTTACTTGGGTAACTTGTTCTCTAAATTTCGCCAGTAAAAAAGCATATCCTTTTGTACACTTTTTCTACACTTACCCTATTACCCAGCGAATAGTCTTATCTTTTCGTATACTCTTTTTGCACTTAGCCTATTACTCATAGAAAAGGCTTATTCCCATTCATACACTCTTTCTGCTCTTACACTATTACCCAGTGAAAAGGCTTATTCTTTCGGACGCTCTTTCTGCACTTACCCTATTACCCAGTGAAAAGGCTTATTCTTTCGTACATTCTTTCTACTTTTATCCTCTTACCCAATGAATAGGCAAACTTATGCGTACTCTCCCTTCTGCATTTACCCTATTACCCAGTGAAAGACTGATTCAGTGTTACACTCTTTTGCATATGCACTTTTACTCAATGAAAGGCTTATTTAATGCTTTGGCACATTCGTACGTAGCCTTTCTATGTATTTTTCTAGTTAACCTCTAAAGACCAGTTATTAAGTAAAGTTTTGTCTTTGTTACTTCAACCAAAGAGAGTTATGTTTTTGTCGAGTTTGTTTGTCGTCTGCCACCAAGACAATGCAAAACGTTATGAACGGATCTGTACGAAATTTACAAGGATTGTTAGGTATGATTAACATTTGGTGAAGACCCCTTCGACCGTTTGTTTACCTGCCTCTATTTCTCGGTGACATACAGTAACTCCAAAAGTTGTTTACCGATTTCTATGAAATTTGCAGGAGTTGTTAGGGTTATTGCTAAGAGTAAATGACCAAACTTTTCTGTTGATCTGTTTGTCCGTTTGTTTGATTGTCTTTCTGTTTTCATCCGCCAAAAAGGAAACGTATTGTCGAGTTTGTCTGTACATCAGTCACCAATAAAATTCACAAAGTTATGGATGGATCTATACAAAAGTTTCAGGATTGTTAGGCAAGTTAAGAGTAACAAATTAATATCTTTCTGTGAAGATAGGTTCAACCTTTTGTTTGTTTGCCTACCTCTTTTTTCTTAGTACCATAACTCAAAAATTTATAGACGAATAGTTATGAAGTTTACATGAGTTGTTAGATATATCGACATGAGTAGTGATAACCTAATTTTTGTGGTGATCTGTTTGTTCATTGCATTCTTTAGCTATGTGTTTGATTTTACGTTTGTTACAAAATAATACAAAAAGTTATGAACAATTCTTTATGAAATGTACAGGAGTTAATAGATATGTTAAAAGAGATAATGATCAAATTTTGGTGATCATCTGTGAGGAAGTATGTTTAACTAATGCTTGTCTGCAACATAAATAGTTCGGAAAGTTACGAACGGATCTTAAAAAAAAATTGCAAAAACTTTTCTTGGTGTTGATAAAATTAAATCATAGTTTCAAAATTAATTTGAATTTTTTGATACCTTGCTTGGCGGAGGTATGCGCTCTTGAAATCCTCTTTGTTTTCATATGTTTCAGTAAATTAACTCGAAAAGTTAAGAGCAGATCTTCATGAAATTTGTAGGATTTTGTTAAGCATGTTAAAAGACACAAGTGGCAAAATTTTGGGGATTGATCAGTTCTCTTTCTCCGTTTGCGTGTTTAACTAATGTTCGTTGAAATGGCTGACAGAACAATAACTCAAAAAATAATCGATAGACCTTGATGAAATATATAGGAATTATTAGAAACTAGCGGGACTGGTGGAAATTCCGCGGTTTGTTATTGTTCACACTGTATGAAACGTAGCAGTCCTAAGCTGGGCTATTATAACTCATTTTAATTCGACCTAATGCAGCTCTTTTAACCTAACCTACCCAATAAATAGGTAATACCCGTAACGAATGGCGTCTAGCCTCAATTCTGCTGCACATGTGAACGTTTCTCCCTAACCTTCCAATTACACTGCCGGGGATGATGCTTCGTCTTGTCTAATATTATTGTGTTCAAATTTCCTGCGGTAGCTGTTCGGTTACAGTGAAGGCCCGTTGCTCAGTATCGAATCTTTCTCGTAATTTCTATTGAGTTTCAATTCTCATTGGTTCCTATATGGAATCGGTACGCGTTTATAGATGAAGCCTTCATCACGCACACTAAAACATGTGTTCCAAGAACGTGAAGCGCTTCTGTGTTCCGACTCGGCTGCAACGTGCTTAACGTAGTTCACCGGTAGATCTCGCAAATGTTTTACCAGCGAAGAATTCGCACTTGTACATCATGATCGAGACATAAAGACAGCAAAAAACAAATATAGCAGACTCATTCTTCGAAGGTACTTTTCTCATTGCTCTCCTTCTAGATGTATACGCCTTCGCTGAGCTATGTTTCTCATCTTCTAAAGATAATAGTATTTAGCCTTTCACATTCGGAACAAAACTATTTTTCAGTGGTGTGTCTGATGATTTCGGTTCTACAGCGAGACCCGTAGCTGTTCCATATAGTATCCATAATTTTTCTGTTCTATTTTGTGCGATATCTTCACAACAATATAAACCAGACTCAGTCTATTTTTGCACTAATGGATACTTGCTGCTGAGCCCCCTTTCTGTCAATTTACCTCATTTCTTTAAACATCGTGCGTTCACTTTAAAAATGTTTTAGAATGAATTAGTCCAATAATAACTCGCTTTGCACCTTATCCAGCCTACGGATTTTCTCATGTATGGATCATCATGCAACACCAGCAAAGTAAATATTCTATGAATTGGAAATAAGTATGATACGTGTAACATGTACTTCATGTCTTTGCATCGAAACTGACTGAAAATTTCTTCAATCCGAAAGCAAACATTGCCTTGCTTGGTGGCGGTATGCGCTCTCAGAGAGCCAAAGTTATTTAAGTGTATTTTCTCTCCACAGAAAACTTTAAGTTGCTGGCGGCACTCAGTACCTCTCCTTCACGTAGAAAAAGTCTATTCTTAGCTATTCTTAAGTTCTCTCATTCCATGATAAAGTTACTCCTTTTTCAATTTATTTATAGTTCTTCGATTACATCTTTTATTTGTTGCAAACACTGAAGCTTAGAAAATGCGGTTTAGATTCGAACATGGCGACGTTGCTCTTTTTTAAATAGCTCACTGTCCTTTTACTATGCCGTTGCATTAGAGAGAGATGTGCACTGTCGAATATAATGTCTCCTTGTGAAGCAGAAACTGTCTCTACTCTTTGAAAATAAACTGTTAAAAATACCAACACAATATTTTGACTCATAACACTTATTTTAAACTACATAAAAACACAGTAGCGATCAAGTTTTCAGCTTAAAACGTTACGCTTTGAAATAAATGATAAATTATTTTTCTTAGGCCTTAAAGAAAATGAAAATACTCTGTTCTGCAGTTTGATTCTCAGAGTCAATAGCTTTCAACTCGATTTCATTATAAATTCATAGATTAATATAGACGTGGTGATGTAAGACGAGGGTCATTGTAAAAAACTGTTGCTTTACTCCGGTGTTATTTGTTCCAATTAATCTCTCAACATTATTTATTCGTGTTTTCTCGAATGAGTTACGCTACTCGGAGCATTGCGTAATAGGACGGAGTATTTTTCAACTTTTTTTATTTTCCATAATGGGTAGTTTGGAAACGTTGCCAAATGGGGAGAAAAAATTGTGATAAAAGCATTTTTTCGTAGACGGATATCTTCTACCGCCCCAAGACCCATGAAGTTTGAAAAAAGTGCTCGTGTGGGTAAAAAAAAATAATTTTTTTATTTTTATCTTCTGTTCACTAAACAGTAGCTACACATCAGAGAAACACGCACGTAAAGTTTTAGGCAGCCAGTGCTATGCTAAGTGGGTAGAACAGGGCGATGAAGGGGTCCGGGCCTCTCACTAATTCTGCCTGTGAGCTTGAATATCTATCGTCAAATGGCGTTTTCTGCAGCACTGCTTCAATCTATATGGAGATAGGGACCACAGCCGCCCCTACTCCTATAAAACATCCATGTATATTGTAGCAGTGCTGCAGAAAATGCCATTTGACGATAGATATTCAAGCTCACAGGCAGAATTAGTGAGAGGCCCGGACCCCTTCATCGCCCTGTTCTACCCACTTAGCATTGCACTGGCTGTCTAAAACTTTACGTCCATGTTTCTCTGATGTGTAGCTACTGTTAAGTGAACAAAAGAAAAAAATATATAAAAAATTTCCCCCACAAAAGAACTTTTTTCAAACTTCATGGGTCTTGGGGCGGTAGAAGACATCCGTCTACGAAAAAATGCTTTTATCACAATTTTTTTCCCCATTTGGCAACGTTTCCAAACTACCCACTATGGAAAATCAAAAAAAGTTGAAAAACGCTCCACCCTATTGCGTTAGTCATACCCGTGCGTGAAAAGTTTTTACTGATATCGATGCTTAAATTTTGCAAACTGCTGTCGCGAAGAAAATGCGGAAGCCGTTTTGGTGACCGCATTGTGTCTACCGTGCGTCCCAGTCGGAAATAATGGTTGTGATTATGGTGGAATATAGTGGTACATGAGAGATTAATGTCGATTATGAATGATGAAACAATATGGTAGATATGTCGAACATAACGTTTATTTTAGTATATTTAGGTCGATATTGGTGGAGGCAGTATTGGTTGTTTGAGGTTGGCCAGAAAACGAAGGTCGATGGTAGTACATGGATGTATGAAGACTATATATCTATCGTAGATGGTAGTACATAGATGTTCGAAGACTATATATGGTAGAGCATATGCTAGAGCATAACCAGGTACGTTATCAACGGATTTCCGTACGTGCGATCATGAGTGGAATTCCTAACATTATTTGGAGAAGAATATGCATGGGTTGCCATTATAATATGGTTAGAATTCCCAACATCATCAACTAAAATAATATTCTACGACTAAAAGTTTGAATGCGAAACATCTAAAAATTCATATTATAGTGCAAAAATTGTGCACATTTTCAGTTTTTTCTTTCCTGTCGATGAATTGCAAAAAATTGCAAGGTATGTATGGACGTTAACAGCCTTGATGTTATTTTTATCTACCGTTTCTAAATTTTACTAACGCTTTACCAGCTTAGCGTAGTTACCCATTATCTCTATTTGTTTGTAGTATCCCTTGTAAAACAGTACTGCAATCTTTGATTAAATATTGCTATCTATTTTTACGTTTCTTCAGTTTATATCTGTAAAGTTTTATGAACAAATTATTCCCATTAGCTCTATGGAAAGCAATGCCAAGTTTCATTATAAATTTGGCCTTACGTAGCCTGACAACGGATACGGCCAAACTTCATGCATCAACTGTTAACTTAATTTGAACTGTGTCGTATAGCTGCATACCTGCTTAAAGTTGGAAGAAGTTGTATATAAACGTGTGTTAACTGCACAGACTGGTTCAAGCTCCTGCTCTATAGCATAGCCCTGAAGTTTTGAGCCGTTCACCATTCTGAGCTGCTGGCCTAGCTCACAGGTATAAATTACCTTTTTTTTTGCAAAAGCAGGTAATTATTACCAAACAAAGCAGGCATCCAGTGCATAATGTCAACAGTTGAAAAAGTTGATTTGGTAGAATATAGTTGTGTCATTCGCTGAACACAGTCTATTTTCGTCGTAAATAGTGTTTCTTACGGCTTATTATGGTAGATGATGGTAGTGCAGCTAAAACCTTTATGGTTGTAATTGTTTATTTATGGTCACGGATTACGGTTGGCAATATGGTCGAAGGTTGTGACACATCTCTACAATAATGCACCCCATAAATGGTTGAATATGGAGGATATATCGATAATAAACAACCAAGATCTCGACCATAATCATAGTTGTACTACTATAACCACAATCATTATTTCTGACTGGGTGTGTATCAGGGATAACAGGGACAACAATTGGTTCGATTGTTGTTGAAGGTGGTAGTTTATTTAGATTCTTGTCGAGGAGGCTGAGCTACGCTGCGGTCTGCGTACCTGAGAGAAGACTCTAGTTTTTGGTACCTATTACCTTCGCCAAGGAGGTCATGTTTTTGTTGTATCTGTCTGTAGTTTGCCTGTTTATTTAACTGTATGTTTGTCTGTCACCAAGATTACTCAAAAAGTTATGAATGGATCTTTACGAAATTTACTGGGGTTGTTAAGCATGTTAACATTAACAGATGATTAACATTTGGTGAAAATCTGTTCATCTGTCTGTTTTTTTTTATCTCTCCGCATAATTATTCTTAAGGCCATAACTCGAAAAGTAATGGATGGATTTTCAAAAAAATTTATATGCGTTGTTAGGTATAATACAAAGAGCAAATTACCAAATATTTGGATGATCTGTTTGTTCGTTCGTTTTTTTGTCGCTATGTTTGATTTTATGCTTGTTAACACAATAACTCAAAAATTTATTGATTGATCTTGACGAAATTAGCAGAATATGTTACTAATGTTAAAGGACATAAAAAATTAAAATTTGGTAATGACAGGTTGGTCTGTCTGTGTGTTTGACTTATGTTCGTCATAATATTTGTTAGCAGCATAACTCAAAAAGGTATGAACGGATCTTCATGAAAATTTCAGGAATTGTTAATACTATCAAATGACACAAATGATTAAATTTTGGAGTTGAAACGAAGAAAATCAGGGTTTCAGAACCAATTTGAATTTTCCATTACCGTTGCCTTACTTGGCGAAGGTATGCGCTCTCAGAGTGCTCTAATTTTTTATTTCAGTGTAATTTGCAGAACTTTTCCCAGGAAGTTGATTGCACAACATAAAAATTTCTTTTCTCATACGCGTAAACAAAATGTTATATCACGTAAAAAAAAGTGTTCTTGAAGTAATTTTGACTGGCGCAGAATGATACCTTATACTGTACGTAAATGGGATGTTTGCTCTCATTGAATTTTCCATAGGATCAAGAGATTTAAGAGAATTTTTCTGCAGTAGGATAAACGATGTTTCTGGGAAGTTTCAACTGTAGCATGCTGTGTAATTATGACGCTCATGATATATCGTTGATACCAATGTTCTACCTTCACAATAGGTATTTGGAGAGGCGACTACACAAGTTGCTACTTACTCTGAAGCGAACTGGTGATTGTACTACACCACAATTTCTTTATTACCTCCGCCAAGGAGGTTATGTTTTCGTCGTGTTTGTCTGTCTGTCTATTTGTCTGTCTGTCACCAAGATAACTCAAAAGTTATGAACCGATTTGGATGAAATTTACAGGGATTGTTAGGTATGTTAGGAGGAACAGATGATTAACTTTTGGTGGAGATATGTCCATCCGTTTGTTTGTTTGTTTGTTTGTTTATCTGCGTCATTTTTCTCGATGCCATAACTCAAAAAGTTATGAATGGATTTTGATGAAATTAACATGAATTATTAGGTATATAACAAAGAGCAGATGACCAAATTTTGGTAATGGTCCGTTTGTTCGTTCGTTTGTCACTGTTTTAAATTTTTTGCTTGTTCGCACAATGACTCAAAAAATAATAAATGGATCTTTATGATATTTATAGGAGTTGTTAGTAATAGTAAAAGACATAAATGATCAAATTTTAGTGCAGATCTGTTGGTTCGTTTGTATGTTTGACTCATATTTGTCATAACGTTTGTTAACAGTATAACTCAAAAAGTTATGAACGGATCTTCAAAAAAATTGAACAAGCTGTTGTTATTATTATAAAAAGGCACAAATGATTAGATTTTGGAGTTTATGCAAAGAAAATTATGGTTTCAGAGCCAATATGAATTTTTTGCTACCGTTGGCTCAGTTGGCGGAGGTATGCGCTTTTAGAGTGCTCTAGTTAGAAGAACTTTGTTAGTTCTAAGAGCTTTCAGTCACACTAATTTTTCAACTGAAATGAAGCGTTACGAAATGCAGCTGCAGACACCACTAAAAATGTATCAAGCACTCCAACGGTTGGAATGCTCATCAATTCTTTTATGCGTGCAGCTTATTTACTCGTGGTTCGAAAAGCCTTCAATCATACCAAATGCTGTAGTAAGTGTTAAGAGGTGCAGCAACAGGCATGAATTGCTAATATTTATCCGGCAAAGTGTTGGCTGGAATGCCCGTCAATTATTTTCTTACTCAAAACTTATTTAATTGGAAAAGCTTGCAACTCAGCACCCCTTCCCCCTTGAACATGTTCCTCCTCCTCCGCCAACTGCAGCTTAATGGATACGATGCTGCTTCCGTTTTACGGTCGCCTGAAGGTCGCTTCTTGAATTTTTACGCAATGAATTTTTTATTCTCTTGCTATGCTT
>LQNS02000210.1:22343146-22360568 GCA_001587735.2 Parhyale hawaiensis | reverse complement strand
GTAGTGTGATAACAGACACGTGGAACCCATGCACGAGGGTGTTCCCACACAGGATCAACGCGCATGGGAACAGCAAGTTGGGAAAGAAGAAGAGATGGAAGAAAGATCAGTATGAGTTACAGGTGAGAAGGAAGCAAAATGGGTAAGAAAGGCAGACAAGACGATCGTGATGACGACCCAACGGGTCACGGGTCGTCTAGTTCATACTAAAACTCCGTGAACCTTGCTTGCTTGTGTGTTTATTTGTTTCTTTACTTTTAGAAGGGAAGAAATTCAAGGTGTAGGGGGGGGGCTGTAGCATTCTTTCCATGGATTAGCTCTTTAATTCGATTGTATCTGTGATACGGAAGTTAAACTGAGCTGAGCCTCAAGAACGGGCCTGATCAACTCAGCGGTTCCATGGGCAATACAACTGATATACGAATCATATAATAATTTGACTTTGCTAACAGCCTGGGTGTTGAATATTTGTTAGAGAAGCAAAGAATCTGTTGATAGTGAACCGAACGGGCCGCTCCTTGACGGGCAGAAGAGCACAGCCAAATATAGCGGGTGGTCTATGCCCAGCTAAATAATACCTGTTTTTTTTTTTTGCGAAAGCAAAGACGATCGCAATGACGATCCAACGGGTCACGCGCCGTGTAGTTATATTTAAATTTACTTCTTGCATTAGAAAGTAGAAATCGTAGCACTGGAGATATCTGATGCTTCTCCATTAGCATGATCGTGCATCCTGATTCTTGTTTTCTTCCCACAGATAATATGTCGCTGCATCATTTATTCTCCCAGCTTGATTTCATTCATCAACGAAACAGCTTTTCGCTGAGCACACAGAATTTTAACCTCTATGATATCCTGCTGTGTTCATGATATCGCATCGAATATAATATTTTGATTGATGATTGACTGCTTGCAAACTACTTAGTAGGTGTAAAACCGGCAAATCTCTTATGTTCCTTTAAGTTAGCAGTTATATTAACAAAAGTATATCAATAAAGAAATATCACAAATCCTTTGACGTCAGAAATGACAAAGAAGAAATTCATGATATTTCTCCCCAGCCACACTTTCGGTAAATCAACTGCAGTGAACTAAAAGGAACATAGGAAAAGGGTCTAAATAAGGAGGTACAATATTGGGTCCAATATTGTACCGGCTTTTATCCAAGGTTGCTTCGCCACCTGCGTAGTGGAATCGGTAGTACTGATCGCGCTTTACTTGATAGGAAGAACAAGTTGCAGTTGCTGTGGGCGCACTGCATTCTCCTGGTAGTAAGAATCATGACAACAAGCATGACTATGCAATCAGTACCGATACATTTTCATTGGCTTCATTTTTTATAGCACGGTGTATTAGTATTTAGTAGATACATAAAATGGTAGCAATGCATGGTACAGATGTACAATAACGCTGATATCTTGTTAAAATTATGGTGTTTCAGAAACACACCAGAGATATAATTCGGGTTACCATGAGATTAGATTCGATAGGCGGCAGTAGACGAACCAAGAGGCCCATTCCCAAAGAGACACCGGGACTAACACCCCGGCTTCTTTGAGCTATTGCCATTATGTTAGTAGGATATAGAGGATTGGGGAAATGAGATGAGAAAAAACGGAAGACGAAAGAGAAAAAAGAGAAAAAGAAAATAAAAAAAAAAACGAAACAGAGGGGGAGAAGAATCTCCGCCATGAATTCCCCCAAGCATGATCGATTGCCGCTGAATATGCCTCGAATTTATATCTCTACCTCACCTTCACTCTTCTTCAGTCGTATTTTACCGGACCCTTCGAAACCAGCAATTGTGCTTGCGACTCGTGGAGGAGGAGTTCTTAGCTGAGGAAGATATCTCTCCCAGCACTGACAGAGGAGAAATTATTTGCTATGCAAATTAGTCCGTTCAGTTTCAATAGCGAATAAAAAAAACACTCAAAGGTGAAACAAATCTCGGTGTTACTCGGCTGACTTTTTTCTAATTTTTTTTTTTTTTTTTTTTTTGCGCCGATGAGTCGAACGACAAAATTTAATCCCATCTCTTCGAAAGAGAAAAATGTAATGTTTTAATCCATCAAGAGCTTCAATAAAACAAGTTTGCATAGAAAGTAATATTGTTGGCATCTTCGAATGTTCAGTGGTGCCACTTAGCCTCGAAAGCGTTTCACAAGTTGTGCTTATTATTATCAGCTGATCAAGGTAAGAAGTAGATTAGTTTTTGCAAATTCATTAAAAAGCCTAATGAATTAGTACATAATCAAATTATTTGGGCATAAAATAACATCCTAAAAATAGAACGGTGGGTTTGATGTATAAGTAGAGTGTCTTCCGCGGAAAATTGTTTTTAACGTAGCTCTTGAAGGGTTAAAACAGCATTTCGTCTGTGCTTGTAGATGAATGCTGACAATAACTGAGTATTCCTAAGCCTACCCAATGCTTTTGGTTTCCTAATTGGCAAAAATTGTTAACTTTTTAAGCCAACCCAATGCCTTTGGTTTCTTAGCCGACCCACTACTTTCAGTTTTCGGTTAACGAATACTTTTACCGTTCTAGCCAACCCAGCAAGTTTTATCTAGCAGACTCAGCTTCTAATATATTTTATTCACCACCGTCGCATCCTCGACGCAATACAAAGAGGCGTTGCGCGTGGGAATACAGCAAGATTTGGCGCACCATATGCGACACCGCCACGCAATTGTTACTTGTGCAGCTCAGAGAAAGCATTCAAATTAATCCGCGCCCTGGTCCCGACTGGTCCACACGGTTGCTATCACAGCTCAGTGGTTTAGTCTCTTATCCCTTGCATAGCCACTGACTGCAACGCGGCAGCTGTTGTGCATGGCTCCCAATTATTATTTCTGCCTTATTCATACTGCAGCAGCTGAAGAGTGAACGTTTCAACGTTTTGCTGGTCGGGAGACGACAGTGCAGTTGGAGCGATGTGGCAGTCGCTCCCTAACGTTGGAGTTGGAGCGATGTGGCAGTCGCTCCCTAACGTTGCAGTTGGAGCGATCTGGCAGTCGCTCCCTAACGTTGCAGTGGGAGCGATGTTGCAGTTGCTTCCGGACAGTGCAGTTCAATTTATGCTGCAGTCACACCCGAGCGACTGTCTCGCGGAAGATGGTGTTCCTTGCATGCGCAAAAAATTTTCTTGTATCGTATATGCTTCAATGGTTGGTGCTCGTGTCGAAAATAGTGGGTGTATAGAATATTTACCTCCGCCATGGAGGTTATGTTTTCATCGGGTTTGCTTGTGTGTCTGTATGTATGTTTGTCTATTTGTCTGCCTGTCACCAAGATAACTCAAAAAGTTATGAACAGATTTTGACGAAAATTACAGGGATTGTTAAGTATATTAGGAGGAACAGATGATTAACGTTTGGTGAAGATCCGTCCATCCGTTTGTTTGTTTGTTAGTCTGCCTCATTTTTCTCAATGCCATTACTCAAAAAGTTACGGGCGGATTTTTATAAAATTCATATGAGTTGTTAGGTACCTATATCACAAAGAGTAAGTGACCAAATTTTTGTTATGACCCACTTGTTCGTTCGTTTGTTTGTCACTGTGCGTTTTTAATTTTATGTTTGTTAGCACAATAACTCAAAGAATAATGAATGGATCTTCATGAAATTTATAGGGGTTGTTAGTAATGTTAAAATACTTATTTGAAAAAAATTTGCAGATCTGTATCTCAGTTTGTATGTTTAACTCATGTTTATCATAACAGTTGTTAGCAGCTCAACTCTTGATGCACACATGTTTTACCCCTATTTTTCTTGCCATTAAATGTCTGTTATACAGTACTTCATATAGTGTTATGCCTACGAGAGAATCAACTTAATTTATGAAATAAAGGGTTAACTTCGATCAGATATGTTTTTCTGCTAGAAAATACACGTTAACTTAATCATCCATTGTTAATATTGCTGGAGTATCTAACACTACCTAGCTGACGCATTTCTGCCAATTCTAAATATTGTTGCAACATCTTAGATTGCAACCCGTTTTAGCTTACGAGTTTTGAATCTCTCTTGTAGTGCTTCTCGGACTGCTCTTTGTTCGGAATTGGTCATTCTTGATTGGCACGGTTATGCTTGAATTTCACATTAGCATCAACGTTATTTTCCATATTTACTCGTTTCATGCGCCTCGGATAATTTTAACTTTTATTAAGAAAACAGCAAGTATCAGCTGGAACAGGAATGCTTCCACTCCATAACGATTATGTTCACCTCGAGGAGTAATTTTTCACTTAGCTCGGTCTAAATTATTGTTCATGATACATAAACGAAAGTTGTAGAGAAAATGCTAAAATATGGACAGTTTTCTGTCTATGCGCCACCTATTTCCGGCCAGAGGGAGCATCAGGTAACTTTAACACTCAATTCCTAATTACATAAAGAGATTTACAGCCATAATACCTGCAACTACGCATTTCAGTGATCCCAGGCCAGAAATATTAATTACCTAATCTCAATTACTTACCGATAAACATCGGTCTACATGCTTGACACTGTTGATAGTTATAATCCAATGGTACGGTACCTATTCACAGTTAACAGCGCGTTAAATAATATCATGCGCAGCAGTTGCTTCTGCCGATATGCTCTTCGAAAATTCTAGTACAGTGATAGAAGCGCGGGCTGACGGTAGTAAATCCAGCCACGCTAACGAGCTCACACTTTGATGCGGGTATTGACGTTCTGAACATGGTTTGATGCGGATTTTCAAACGGTTAACTCGGTAAACAATTTCTTTCTGTCGCTTTGTTACGCCTTCGCCAGTTGCCCGCCTCTCATATCTCGAACAGAACAGTTCATCATGCAAAATTTTTGCGGAGCTTTGCTGTGCCGCGCGCAGTCGTCACGGCTGCCATCTTCGTCCTTATTGGTCACAGTCGGACAAGGAATTGGAAATGCTGGAGGTTAGCACTTGAAACAGAGGAGGTGTGTGGTTCCAGGATAAAAAAAAAAGGTGGAAGTAACGATATGATCAACAATACATTTTTATAATAGGCTTCATAATTTCTGTGCATATTCGTATGACCAACAGGGCAGTTGTACATAAATGTTGTAATTTAAATAACCAAATGGTCAATATAGTACATATTTTTGTGACTGGCCCCTCCGAATCGATGTGAAGTATTAGCTAGGAGAAAGAAATTTATTTATAGAGCCGCAAGAGGGCCGTTGCTTTGCAATATTTTGAAAACTTGAATAATATAATTATTATTGGAGACATCTGAAGTACGCTTTATCGGCAGTATCGATACTGAACATCGCTTTCTTCTCACAGCAAAGCTATTTCCTCTGAATTATATGATGCACAAAATGAGAAAATCAATGAAAAAAAATGGAATAAATATTCTTCTCAGTGGAAGCACAAAAAATGGAAGGAAATCAGAATTTCATTAAAATGTTTATTTGCTCGGTCATTTAGTGAACAAGGGTCACTAGTTTATACATAGGCCATATAATTTCAAATGTTGATGATTAACAGGTCTCGTAATTTATTATCATCAATTACCATAATATCTGATATTATCAGATATGATCTGATTGTCCATTTTACGTCACGGTTGAAGCATTTGTACAAAGCATACTTGTTACTCATGGTATAACTGCGTAAAAATAGTCCACTAGCTTGACCAGTTTGCCACTCATCTGCGCATCACACTCTAAACGTCACCGGGGGACTTCAAGCGAGGCTAGTCCGTTTCTTTGCGTGAGTTTGTGAAAATCAAGTGAACAGAAGGCCAACTATTGCGCAAAAGATAGTGAAGAAATGGCAGTGGTCTCTCTTTAAATATCTTGAAAATAGAAATCTATAGGCAAACATGATAAATCGGCAAGTTTTCATAACAAAGTGACTGCATCTGGACCCCGATATTTTTTCACGAGCAGGATGGTTAAAGATTTGCTTCGTCTATAGCTAGTTAGGTAAAAAGCAGCGATACATTAACATTTTATCCTCTGGAGCTATATGCGATTATATTCAAACTAATATCTTTGTACCCTTGTATCTGCACACTATTGTTCAGTTATATACCGTAGGTGCAGCGTGAGGCACCTGCTTACTAGTCTAACTTTTTGAAGGACCTATAGCTATCATACCATTGGCTTGCAATACCTACCTTCTTTCTGCATGAAATAGCATTACTACTTCCAACTACGAAACTAACATTTTTACAGTAACGAGCTTCGCTAACGTTCAGTCTTTAAACTACTGTGTCATGGGTTTATTATTAATATTATTAACTACTGTATCATGGGTTTATTATTATTATTAACTACTGTATCATGGGTTTATTATTATTATTAACTACTGTATCATGGGCTTATTATTATTATTAACTACTGTATCATGGGTTTATATTGTAGCAGCTGAGACATGATGTTTCGTGACAAAAAAACAGAAAGAACTGTTTTGGGGTAACCGATTTAAATGTACAGATTGACGTTATTTTCGTGTTTCTGCCGAAAACTGCTTCAACAGTTCCATTCTATTTTGTCCTGGAGCTAGTTGATATATAGAATTATGTATGACTTTCATTTTTTTCATTTTTGGTAGTACCAACTTCCAATTTTTTATGAAAATTGATATACTGTATTTGTTTCAGGTTCCATAAATTATCTAATGACACTTTATTATCCCATACGCTGCATCAAAATATACGATAAAACAATGCATTTCCTACTCTTCACAGGATTCTCTTACAGTGCTATCAAGCTATGGAGAACTATTGAGCATTTTTGTAATAAATCGCAACATTTTAACTGAACTGGTCAGACGTTGTGATACGGAAGGAGCGTTTAATCGAATGAGGAAACAAAAATCTCCAACAGAGACTAGCGGGTGACCGAGTTTGGGTCTCCTGATGACGTCACAGCTGGCATGCAAGCAAAGGGGCGGAGTCAGAGATGCGCGTGGGGCTACCTGTACGTAGTTATATCGTGCTTATTACCAATCTATCCGTGTTTTGTACACGACTGAGGCACGGGTAATTATTGATGACACCAACCGACTGTGTTTTGGGCTTATTTTGCGTTTATCAAGAAAATTTGAAAGGATTTTTTTGTGTTTCACTTTATTTCTCTTGCAATCGAAAGAACTATTGTTGATGACAAATATACGGCATTTATTTGTCCAAAAAATTCTTACTTTATAATTACAATATTAAACATGATGAAGCCAATCAGCTGATCTACAGTTTCGTTTTTGTCATAAATGTTATCTATCTAACGATCTAAGCAAAAAGGAAGCTACAGCACTTGTTAACTTAGCTCTCCATTGACAGTATTGATTCGTTTTAGCTGCAGCAAGCAGAGAAATGCACTTCTGGAACCACCAGTAGAGATGCTCAAACCGATGCTTGCATGTCTCTCAGGGCAGAACCAAGGCTCGTTCCAAGTCCTCCACCTCTTACGTGGAATTGCTCATGATTCTCCCGTAACGGGCTGCATGTTCCCTCAAAGCGCTCCGCGTGCTGCCGAAAATCTTGGCTAAGTAATTCGACCCCTTCTCTTGCGGGAAAAAGTTTCAGAGAGCGTAATTTATAGCAGCATCCTAGGCAAAAACTCGACCAATTTATACGCTTTGGCCTCTGCGAGCTGCAGGAGGAAGAAGAAGAACAAACGTATTATGAATAGGAGGAGACGGGGTAGGCGGTGCGGGCTTGTGGTGTGTGCGGGCCAACATCTGAGCTACAACCGGGGCTCAAAGAATTATTGGAGGTGTTTCCTTCCTAGTTTACGAGCTACAGGTTGCAAGCTCTGCCTTATTTCTGAAGCTAACAACTTACACAAAAACGGAGCTTAAAAAAACTCCGTAGTTCGAACAAGGCTAATACAACGACTGCTCCAGCTGACTTTTGAACTTTGTAAGTGGCTCCCTACGGTTCCAAGTCTGTCAACCATTATGGACAGTGTTCGCAACAGCAGTAGCAACGGAACAGCTAATATGATATCGAAGAGGAATGATAAACAGTGAAGAGATGCGGAGAAACTAAATTTGTCGAGCTGGATTTGAACGGAAAATGTTTTCAATTACTACGGCGTCATATATAATACATCTTAGGCCGGCTGCCCACTAGCAACTCAACTACTCCGTAGTAGTCGCTACTGCAACTTTTACACTGTAGCGAGAGGCAATGTTGAACTTACAATGACCGCTCCTAATTATGAGCGGTTTAAGACCACAAAGATTGATATTTTAAGAATTACAGCATAATGTTCATAGACGACATGCTGCAGTCACGACCACGTCTACGCAGTCGGATAAGTTGAGTTGCTTCTAGCGCTGCTAGCGGCAACGAAAGTTGTTAGTGGGCAGCCAGCCTTAGGGGATGCTAATTTTAGCAAAAAGAACTTCGAAGTGCGTCTATTTCTTCCGCTAATAGTGTTTTATTATAAAAAATAGCAGGAAAGTACAAAAACTATTAAACACACATATAACTAGAATGCCTAGTGGCGTAAGACAATCCCGGTGGTGAGAGCAAGTTTCAACGCCGTCTTTTTTGATGGCCAGCTAATCCTAGTTTCTTGGCATGAATCACATAGAAAACAGCCCACCAGACTCCCTGCAAAATATCATGAACATAGTTCAACT
Organism: Parhyale hawaiensis; assembly: GCA_001587735.2. Taxonomy (NCBI): domain Eukaryota; kingdom Metazoa; phylum Arthropoda; class Malacostraca; order Amphipoda; family Hyalidae; genus Parhyale; species Parhyale hawaiensis. Next base: position 22,351,967 of record LQNS02000210.1, on the reverse strand, counting down.
CCTTCTACCTGTTTTTGGGTGAAGAGCAAATTTCATCGCCGTTATTTTTTATGGCCAGCTATTCCTAGTTTTTTAGCATGGGTCACATCGAGGGCAACCCACCAGACTCCCTTCAAAAATTTATGAGCATTACTCAACTCCTTCGACCACGTTTTGGGTGGACAGACAAATATATATATATATATATATACATATACTTAAATCTTCAATGAAATCATTATCACCTCTCTCACTTCGTTTGCGGTTGATAAATATAGGAACAGGCTCACAACGTGCATTATTAGATAAAGCAGCTTCGTGTTTCGTAATATTATTGCAATAACTGAACTATCTACATATTTACTTTTCCTGTCTCCCTGTGCGGGACGCGAATTTTTTTCTGAACCTTGCAGCAACTATAATATCAAGGCAGCCAATGGCGTGGCAGGTCACAGGCCACAGTAGGAGGTCGAAGGATGATGGTTTGTGATGGTGTTGCACTCAGATGCGTACCGTGAAAAACTATGTAAATTCACAATTTTCGTGCCGTGAAGTTTATTCTCATAATTAATAGGCATCAACTAAGGTCTGTGATGTACTTGAACTTCGTTTAGCTGTGAGCAGCATGAGAAAATTGCTCGTGTGCTATCAGTTTATATTGAGTCTCTGTGTATTATATGTACATGTTACAGGGAGTAAATGTCACAAAGCATTGCGCGCAATGCCTAGCAAATAAGTGAATTCAATCATTCATACATTAAATAGATATATTTGTTTTAACCTATGTTAGATTGGCCCGTAAACTTTCTTTTCTCCCGTTGCTGCTCTGTCCAGCCACACTGCTTCAACCTTCCACCCATTCCTCGTATATAGAACTAGGTGTGCGTCCATTGCAGCCTGTACAAGTGCATACTACGATGTAGCCACAGGGTGTCCGGCACTTTTGGGAACAACTTCAACGTAAGGTTAGGACATTTAAAAATAAACATTTTTTTACTAAATAGAGATGTGGTCTTATATAAATGATTCGTTAAAAAGTTACTAAGACTTGAAGTTTGAGAAATAGGTATACTGAAGTGATATTCATTGGTGAGGAGTAACAATATTTCGTCTTCAAAATCTGGGTCTCGTAATGCTCTACGGTACCTTCCTCCATGTCGTGGTTTGCGAAACGCGCCGTCTTCGCATAATCTTCGGTGTATGGCAACGCAAGTCTTTTGCGTTGGAAGATATCTGTTGGGATATCTTGCTGCTGCATAAATTCGAACAGCCTCCCTAGAATAGAATTACCTTTCACTGCACCATAAGCTAGGTGCATATCTGCTAATTCCGCATTTGACACTCGCTCCATTGTCGTTGGCACCTTTGCTTGCGCCGAACTGCTCAAGAATGTAAACAAACCCATTTATTCTTTGCCGTCTTGTAAAACTCAAAACAATAGATAAAAATTTCAAGTCCTTGTAACTTTTTAACGAAGCATCTTAGACCATGTCTTTATTTACTAAAAATAATTTTTATTGGAGCAGTCCAAACCCCATGTTAAAGTGTGTTAAGTGCGGGACACCCTGTATACATGTATATTTGGTTGTGCAATGGCCAGAAAACGTATAGTATTGCAATACAAATGTTGAACCAGTTAGTCCGGCTTCAACCTTGCCGGAAATTTTATCTTCATCACCGGAGCTTTTCGTTCCCCATTTCTTGTTAAACCACGTTGTACACACTGAGTAGAGCGGAGCGTCGCCGGACTCAACACCGTATGCCAGAGCTGTCTTTGCGAATCCGTTTACATCCTTATACTACGTTAGAGTTTGTTTTTCTGTATGAATTTCATTTTTAACACTTCCTAGAAGAATAGCTTTGAGCTTATAACTCCGAACTGAACATCGAATTGGATGCAATAGGAAAAAGAACCCACAGAACCCGCGCACGTAAAGCTAAAAATCTGGTGAAATTTGGTTAACAGTAACTTTGAGCAAAGAGCATTAAAGTAAATTTCAATGTCTCTTAGCTTCCTTCAAACACGTTGACCCATCAATATTAATGTTAGGAATGGGGTGAGCTGGCCTCACTCCATAGCTATTTCCATTAATTTATTGCATAGTGTTAGTAACCGTAAAATAGGAGAATATATATTCGCCACCCTCTGTTCACTTGCTTCTTTTCTGCAGTTTTAGTATAAGTAAAATTCCAGTACAGTACAGTTACAACAAAAATAAGACAATAGTGAAATTGTTAAACAGTTCTGTGATAGGAATCATATTCGCGCATATCTGGATTGCTTGAATGATATTCTGGAGGACACTGACGTTGAAATTGATATAGCCAGTAAAGACTATGCAAGTTCTTGTCAGACATACATATTACCATTCTCGGCATCGTGTATTTGGAAAACGACGCAAAAAAACAAAGATATATGTCCCTGGGTGGGATGACGATATTTGCTAGCTTCACACAGCAAGCAGACTGGCGGACAACTCCTGGATCATGGGACGCAGGCAGGCCGCACCCAGGTCATATATGGCAACTTAAAGAAGAGAACAGACTACACAACCTGTGCCTTACTGGGTTCAAGCAAGTTCTAAGGCGTGAAAACGAGCTTAGAGCACAAAAGCTGTCTATCGAGTTAATGAAAAATAAATTTATCCATTTTGTGGAAGAAAGAAAATGTCTGAAGCCGAACGTTCGCACCGTTCACAGCCAGTAAATGGAATCACCGGTAAAAGCAGTATAGCAGAATTTTAAAAAGCCCATTATGCCCGTATTTTGAAGCATTTTGCATTTGATGATCATAAAAGTTACGTAATGGTATCTTTGATCTTATGCTTTCTCTAATGAGCAGTGCACTGTGTCTGAAGTCGAGGTTTGTCGAGGGCTGAAGAATAACAAACCATCCAGCGCTGACTATATCCCAGCTGAAGCCTAGAAAATCTACAGCCACCCTAAGTTGGTAAAGCTTCTTGCAATTTTTATTCACCTGGTGCTTAATTTTGGGCTTGCTTCAAGGTGACTTGAATGTTATAACATTACCAGCTGCAAAAAATAAAGCAAAATGTGTGACCGACAATGCAGCGGCTATATCTCTTTCGAAAGTGGTAGAACTATGGAGAACGAAACTCACAGAAGGGTACATTATGACGGCAAATAACCAGTTTGGATTCAAAACCCAAGATAGTACAAAAATGGCTACATTTGCACTCAAACAAGTTATGCGTCATATCAATGACAGTGAATCTCCTAAGACTCGACGGTGAGACTGCATTTGACTTGGTTCACCATTACTATCTATTTAAGAGTATGCTTGAGATAGGACAAATAACGCCTTATATTGGTAAGGCGTTAAAGTATTATTTTCAGGCTCAGAAATGCGTTCTGAAATGGGAAACGGCAATGTGTCATCAGCGTTTAGTATAACTAACGGCAAACAAGCAGGGTTACTCTCCCCAATTCTCCTCAATATCTTCATTGATAGCATTCACACCCAACTGAACGCAGCTGCAGTGAGGTACCATATTAATGGTAATGCAGTAAATGCGCTCAGTTGTGCTGATGACATAGTCCTTGCCTCTCACTATTAAAGTGAGCTACAATAACGGCTGTCAATTTACGAGAGCGATTGTAGAAAACAGTACATTGAATATAAAACTGTTTAAACTGGCTGCCTGTACATTCAACCTGGGAGAAGTAACCTTCCTACCGCTAAAATCGCTGATCTCAATGATATTGATCCTATTTACGCAAACAGCGTCTCTTACCTGGGTCATAAAATCACCAACGATTTTCGTGATAAACAAGATATAGAGTAAGAAACACGAACGCTCCACGTATTAGGCAATATGCTGATCAGGAAGTTCGCTTACTGCTCTGAAGAGCTTTAACTCCAGCTGTTTCGGAGCTCCTGCTATCCTCTGTACTGTAACTCGTTTTGGTCGGACTTTAAGCAGAAGTCTATTAGACGTCTACGTGTTGCCTATAATTACATATTTCACCGACTGATGAACGTGCCGAGATCAAGAAGTGCAAGTACGATATTTGCTCAAAAGTATCCTAATTAGCTGCCTCAAAGTCAGGAGAAGGAATTGCACTCTCTCAGTCTCATGTTCAGGATAGAAAACTCTCATAACACCTTACTCGAGATGATCCGTAATGGTCGTGGCTACCAACTATCGAACATGTACAGCCGATGACGGCACATACTGTTGCCAAACCGGGGACCAAACGCGGTGCAGTTTGTAATGATGGTAATGCCCTGTCTGTGTCTACTGTATCATTCTCTAGTCATAAGCTATACCTCGTTCACTTGTACCATGTCCTTATATATACCTATTAAAGTGTGTTCATCTATTTCTCTATCTACTCATAACCGTGTTGATAACAGTTGAAACAGGTGCGTGACCCATTCGCTTGCGTAGTGCTGAAACATGGAAATGGGGGGACTGGCCAACTAATGAAAAGTTCCAGCACCGATTGAAGCGCGCGGAACCTGCTCGACAAACGCTCGAACAATCGTACGTGAGTTACGCTATGGCACACGAGCCCCGCAAGTCAGTTCGAAGGACGACCAGTTCGTTTTTTAATCTAAATTAATCGAGTAACGATATGCTTCAGTAAAAAACTCATGAGAGGACCGTCCACACTACTGCCATAAGGTAATTTCAATAGTACCCATACTACTGCTTCAGAGTACCTATACAACTGCCACTGGGGAATAAGAGTAGTATCCATACTACTGCTATAAATTTCAGCTAGTACTGCCTGCTCTACTGCTACGGGCCCATGACAATACTGCCTGCACTACTGCTACGGGCCGATGACAGTACTGCCTGCAGTCCAAACATGCGACATTGAAGAGAATCCTCCACAATCACTGCTTCTAGCACTTCCCTCGGTTGACGCCCCTTAATTAGCTGTCTAGGCAGTCGTCCTGTTAACACCGGCATCGAGCCAATAAAGGCGATGGCAATTAACTGCGCTTCCAAGGCAGTTGAAATTTAAAAATGTGAACGTAATGAACAATATTACCTAAGTTGTTTCATTCGTTATCCTTTCATCCAGCCAGCACATTTTATGCACCACGCACAGCAGAAAAAAGTACTTGTGGAAAGAAAACGTTCATAATAACTCAAAAAACATTTGACGTAGAGAGGGGAATTCACATGAAAAGATTGGGCTATTTCTGTGTTCCAAAATAATTGCCGTTTGTGTGAATTTTTCTCGTATGGAACAATAGATTCAGGCCTCCGTTCACTCCGTTTCCCATCAAACAGTTTCTTTTACAGCCCAGAAATATTAGATTTAGCACACATATTTCCCCTATTATAGATTTCATTTGCCGAGTAAAAGCCATAGCGAGAGTACAAAAAGGTAAGTAAGAAGCAGAAAATCATGCAGAGTTCGCGTGTAGTGAGAGCGCTCTGTGCGCCGCACGTGCCTCCATCGTTTTCAATGCACATGAAATAAGCTCATCCGGTATATCCAGTTTTAATTTCGCCCATCTATATATTAACTCGCTTCTATCTACGTGTGTCAGTCAGTTTGTGTGTCATGCTCTTCACTACTAGATAGAAGAAAATTAGAGATTTGACTTTAAATGTGGATCATTTCACCCGTATCTTATCTACCGCTTTTTATTTTTTTCACATTATACTCGCTTTGGTAGTAGAGGATGACATTTCTAATAGGACCAGATGCATAGCTAGGATACACTACGGGAAAACAGATCGGGTATAGTGTTGGACATTTTGGCTCTAATTTTGTTTTTAAAGCGAATTTGCTGCTGGGAGAGTATCCGCCACAACAGTACGATGTCAGAGGAAATACACTGACATCTTGAGAATAGAAGATTACGCTGCTGCAACTGAAGAAATTCACCGAGTCTATTGTACTTTATTGCATAGCTATCGCATTAGACAAAGTAGAAAAATGATGGGCAACTGATCAATCCACGGGTCCCGCAATAGTGAGAAAGATTGGATAAGCCGACAAAAAATTAAACATGTAAGATTATGAAGGGCTAAATATCAGTAAATTCTCTGTAAATTGTACCAGTACATAGGAGAACACTGCAAAAAGTACCATCGTATTTCCATTTATTATCAAGACACAAATACGAATTTTCTTTGCTGACTGAACAAATACGTGATTCACAGGTGAAATCAGACTACTAAGAGAGGTTAGACGAGGTGTAAGGTGGAAGGACTGCGTAACGATAAACAGAGTTCAGCGGTGGACAATACTTTAGATGCGATAGGTTTAGTTAGATGCGCTATCTCAGGTTTGAAGTCGAGGTTCACATTCACTAACAGTGGAATTTCCACGGGTCCCGCTAGTTCTATAATGTTATCAGAAGCGGTTCGTGCATACGTTATTCCGAGTCCGAACACACCCAATGCCATTCGATTTTCATCAATAATTCCCCATTCAGCAAATTTATTTTCACTTCTTACTATCTGTTAATGGAATGCATCAATATAATGTCCTTGAGCCCACTATCAACATCTATTTCTTAGTTATATATATGGAAGAATGGAAATCCCACGCAAGAACATGTACCGCTGTGCCAACTCCCATAGAGTGTCACACTGTGGAAGGATTTGTTCCATGCATCGGACCAGTTCCGGAGCTGACAGAGAGGCTTTAGTGATTATTCAGGCAGGCAAACCGTCAGGTCCTCAGAGGTCGTGTTGCACATCTCATGGGAAGTCATGTCCTGATGCCTGTCATCTCGAATAGCTCTTGAATTTATTGTAGAATGGCTTCGTGCAGGATCATGTCTTTTTGGCTGAAGCGCACTGAGATACAATTTGATAATACTCTGTTCATAACTTCTTGAGTTATGGCATTATGAAAAAAGAGATAGACAAACAAACAAACAAACAAACAGATGAAAGATCTTCACCAAAACTTATTCATCTGTTTTTCCCAACTTACGTAACATTCCCTGTGAATTTCGTAAGGATTCAAACAAACAGAATCGGATTTGTAATAGCGGTCTTTACAGTGATTATCGGCGACGCTGAACTTATGTGATGTCCTGTGGGATGCATGGAATAGAAAAAGATAAACTTGAAGGACGACGAGTCCTCCATCTCCTTGGTATCGTTTATAGCATGTTTTTCACACGACAGATAGTAAGATCAATGCCACAGTACTGTTGTACACAATGATAAATGACAGCTACGTATACGATACCGTAATGCGATCACAAAAGGATAAGAAAGTCAGAAGCAGAGAACCAAATCTCCTCCGGCGCAGAAGCAATACAGTTATCATCTGGTCGTCAAGTGCTGATGGAACTTCTGGTCATTTTCCCTATAAGATATCCTTCTGTTTTATTTTCTTACAATGTTCAGGACGTTGGGCCCATGGTCAAAATGAAAGTGCTACACAAGCATTAGATGAACCTGTTGTATTACATGCTATGGCTGGAACTGACGTACAGTCTTGTCTGCCACATGCAGTAGAACCCAATGCATTGTTCTCATTGGAACGGAAAGTAATAATTTTTTCTCAAATTTGGACTGCTTGACGCTGTTTCCAACCATACGTTGGTCTGTCAAGGCGCACCTACCCATTTTCATTTCTTAGAGCACTCATTTCTAAATACCTATGTAATAGGACCTACGTTCTACTATACAAGTTCACCTGTGACCTTGCAGATCCTTATCTTCGATACATATTACGTTCTTCGAATGGGGTCAAGGTGGTCCTATGCACTCCACCCGTCAAATGAAAAGTGATGCTGCACTCCCCGACCGAAACAAAGCTAGAAGACAGTTTTCTCCGCATTGCATTAACTGCTGACAGCTCGTTGTCTGTACACTATTGGCAAAGATGAGTCCAGTGAATTTTACAACTTCACAGTTTCAATGCTAGCGGCTATTTGAAAATAAAGGACAGTGCTGTTGATCAAAGTTGCTCCCCGAAAAGTCAAGCTATTCAAGCTTATATATGTCGGAGTGGATGGCTGTAAAATCGTCAGCAGCAGCGGCTACAGACAGTGTTGGACTGTTGTCTATATTGATTTTGTTTTCACGTCATTTATTAGGTAGGCTTTTTCTATTTGTTGGGGAGTGAGGAGGAGTTGCCCTCCTCTTCAGGTCATTTCTTCCTTTAATGTCGGTAGAAACAGTAAAGAATATCCTTTCTTGTGTTGGGAAGTGCTGCAGGCCACTTCTCTAGTTGGATGCAGCGTGAATATAGGTCGTTAAGCGTTAACTAAAGCTAATGAAAGTTAACTAACAGCTAGACACTACTAAAATGAACTACAGAAAATCTTATATACTCAGTCAAACTATAAAATACCGGTAGTTGGTGCGCATTTTTCTGTGTGAGCATTTGTCCGTGTGCGGTTTTGTCGTGTGCGCTTCTGTCACGGAACCTTTTCTATAAGAAGCAGTGCCACCTAACTGATTCCGTATAATGAGTATTGTGTCCTCCTCACGTGACCAGTACTGTACCTAGGAGCACCCATCCACTCTAGACCTTGTCTAGAGTTACAGCTCTAGCCACGTACTAGAAAATAGGAATAGTTGTTGCTCTGAATACTGGGGTAGTTTCCTCACATCTTTCTTTTTCATTTGATACCATAGTGTATATACATATATATTACAATTCATAATGAACCCTTTTGAAGTGGTGGTAACATAAAAAAACTAGAGCACTCTGAGAGCGCATACCTCCGCCAAGTGAAGCAACGGTAGCAAAAAATTCAAATTGCCTCTGAAACCATAATTTTCTTCGTATAAACTTCAAAATCTAATCATTTGTGCCTTTTTATATTATTAACAGCTTGTTCAATTTTCTTGAAGATCCGTTCATAACTTTTTAAGTTATACTGTTA
>LQNS02000210.1:22298489-22312045 GCA_001587735.2 Parhyale hawaiensis | reverse complement strand
AACTGTGGCATCGTGTTCGCTATGAACCAGAATAAAACGAGTGACCTACGTCCACTGAGGCATGACTGTGGCATTGTGTTCGCTATGAACCAGAATAAAACGAGCGACCTACGTCCACTGAGGCATGATTGTGGCATACCGTATAGGCAGTGAGCCAGCATAGAGAGTGCAACCAACATCCATTGAGGCATGACTGTGGCGTATCTTATAAACAGAGAACCAGAATAGAACGAGCGACCTACACCCACTGAGGCATGAAGCATGGCGCCGTGTAAGAGAGGTGGCATGAAAAGTGGCGGCGTGCTGCAGCTCACAAATGGCCGTCGTTTGTCGTGAGTTGAGTGCCATCAGCTTCAGATGAGGCGCCTGCAATGCTATAGCTTCCTGCGATGTCTTTCTTGTGCAAGTTATCGCCCTATGCTGACGCAGCGGTCGATATTGATCCCGCACTCCATTCTTGAGATGCAAGGCCTTCCTTTGAAGTTTATTACTGTCCTCCTAAGATTGAACCATTTTTATGGAGGGTACGCCGTTTTTCCTTTTGATCTACGACACTGTTAGAGAAATCCCGTCACGAGCCGGTATGGGGGCTGATAAAGTTTTTATGTAATCGAAATGAATTAGCTGATTTATACTGCATGGGACCACATTATGCATCCGTATGCTCGACTTGTGAGCAAACCAAGGAGGTTCTATCTATAGAAGCTACTTGGAGCAAACATGCACTTTGCACGTCGACCCGATATATATACACCGTAAAAGTCGGTAGGTAGCATAGATACGGTAGGATATAGGCCGTGCGAGCTGAACGTTCGCTCACAAGTTGAGCTTACAATCTTATCGTATGTCCCCGGCATTACAAACGTTGATCTGAGCTTCTCAGTTGCGTAACTTCATTGAGCTTAGGAAAGAAAATTTAATGTTGCACCACATGAATTACGAACGTTTCCCGTAGCATTTCACAGCTGATCTTATGCCACCCATCGTCCGATAAATTTACCCTTGGTTTTCATATAATTTTACTAAATAATCTTGAGCAGTGAAACTTGCTAGAAAATTAAGAACAACAAATATCAAGCAAATTTCTGCAATACTTTTTGCTAGAGAAAGTTCTTGGACAACAATCAGTGGCTCTGGAACTTGTTCAGCACCTTCACTGTCGCTCGTTAAAACTTTCTCGAGTAGCGGCTATATTGAGCAAATTTTAGCCAAAGTGCCCACATTATTTACCTCCTCGATGCATGTTTTGTAATGTAAGTAGTTGAAGATTTGCACGGAACTGCAATACTCGCATGATAATTTTCAATTAACGCTTCTTAATAACAGCAATTCTCCGGCAATGTAATTCCACGAGGAACTTTAACCGTTTACTGGAAACGGAAGGATCGCCAGGCAACATTAAGCGTTTTAATTGCCATAATGAGCATTTAATGAAGGCTGTCGTGCCCTTTTCTCCTGCATGGAAAACAGCTTGTCCCCCACAGGAAAATTAACTTGCATGTCTGCTGTTATTGGAGACTGTACACGTTATGAGAAAGTAATGATGGTGACGAGGTGAGAATCTCGAAAATAATTGTACTGAAAGAAGAAATCTTTTAAATTATTTTAACTGGTAAAGGGAAAAATTCAAAGCAAATAAGAGAAGTAGTACTAGGTGTAAGTACAGGTTTATTAGAAGCTACAAGTGTCATATGAAAGTAATGAAAGTGATGGCCGATATACTCGTAAATCGTTTTATGAGATGGGACCTTTTTTTATTGCTACTGTATTTCTCTAATCGGAAAAGTAAACTTCAAAATAAAAATGAATCCGGTACGTTTAGGGATGAATTTCGCGCTTAGCTAGAAATTAAATTCAGTATGATGTTACATAAGTAAATTTATCTAATTTTGAACTTGTCATTTGTTATAACTCTTATATTTCATCATACATATTTAAAGACAAATACAGTTAAGTCAAGACGAATGCTTCTGCAGTTACTGAATGTCTAACACTTCTCTGAAGATTATATAGAACGGATTACGGTTTCCGAAGAAATAAATTGAGATTTAAACAAAGCGAGTATCGTCATGACTTAATTTCTATATACCGAGTGTCAGCTGTCCTTGACTTAAGGAAATAAGGTTTCTGATAGAAACTAAAATCCGGACAACTAATGAAATGCTTATCCACTGAGAAATGAAATTCCTAACAATTAAAGAAACACTATTGCCGTGAGAAATTAAATTCTACACAAATAAAGATACGATATTCCTGCGAAGAATTCATTTCTGGAGAATTAAAGAAATGCTATTCCTTTGCAATGAAATTTCTGATAAGAATATCAGGAGTAGCAATCATATGATAATTTTCTAGCTAATCCCTAAATTGGAACGAAGCACAAGTCAGTGAATTTGTTGGTCAGAAGTGCAGTGTTTTGTGCTATCTCAAACAATCCAACACGTACAGCCGATGGCAGGGCATACTGTAACCAAACAGTGGCCGAACAAAGCGCCGTAATGCTGTGTAGCATAGCGCTATTAACCATTCTCTGTCTCTAACTTAATGCTAGTGATACCCTTGCTTCATGTATTTGTACCAAGTCCCTATGAGTACTGTCTTATTTAGGCTGAGTACCAACAAAAAGTCAATGCTAGACTCGATATGAACTGCACTTTCGAGCCTGATACAATGGCGAGAATGGAACTACAAACTTTATGTATATATAATCCAAGTCCAACAGAATTTGACATCTCTTTGACATGCAGCGCGTAAAACAGTGCATTTCTTCGTCCCTAACACGATATCAATTTTCAAAAATTATGTATTTCAGTTTGGTTTTTTCGCATTATTCGGTTCACACGACCATATCTTTAGGGTACAGGCAGTCATCAGCGACCACTCATTAGAAATCCATTGCCAATACCTACAGGTCTCATAGAATCGATGCGGCACATTGTCCAGACTCCGTGTACACTAATTACCCTATCATTATAATTACCCATCATAGGCCCACACAGAGCTGCTGCTAAGCAATCTGAAGCTCATGGATTTTGCATGTGCACACAAACGATAAAGCGAACCAAAGCCAACAGAAGCGATAGACTGTCTCTTTACCGGCTGTGTAATTGCAGTATTAAGAAGATAAGAGTGCCATTACGATGCAGTTTACGACGCTGTCACTCCTAGCGGCACACACCATGTTGTGTTGTGCGTCGTTAGACTCAGGAAACTCCAACAAAATTTCTGAATTATTACGAGTGTCTACAGAGCCAGAACCCTTCGGCTCTGCTTCCCTCAATGTTCCCTAATGTTGGTTTGCTATTTTTTTCGAGACTCTGATCGGAGTTCATGAATGACACTGATATTTGAAAGTCTTTCTCGGTGTAGGTTCGACATATGCGATGCGCAGCTAGGAGCCGCTGCTTCAGCTCGCCTATTCCACCTAATCCCGAGGGCGAGCTTGAACAATGCAGTGCTTTTCAACCAAGGGTGAGCTTGTTCTCTAAGAAGTGAAGTAACGCTGAATGAGGCAAATGATGAAGCGCCTGGTACCTAATGACTGTCCGAAACCTGAATAAGACAGTCACTTCTGCCAAGGAGGATATATTTCTTTTTTAGGAGTTTGTTTGTTTGTTTGTTTGTTTGCCTGTAACCAGCATAACTCAAAAAGTTATTCACGAATCTGTGTCGAATTGACATGGAATGATAGGTATGTTAGCAGGAACGGCAAGGTCTAAGTATAAGTACCTTCAAAGAAAATGTCGGCTCATTGAGTGAAGCTTTCTTCAACGTTAATATTTCAATTTTACTCGAGAGGTACTGATTGATGCTTATATATAGCTAGTTGCATGTAGAGCGTTGCTAATATGCCGCATTTATTCTTTGTGACGTGGCGTAAATACAGCCATTCAGAAAAAACTCTCGCTGGCTGCAACTAGATAATTAGACAATATAAAGCGTGCAAAATAATATTAGCTTACCAACTGACTCCACAGTTTTTAAATCAGTACTGTAATGGTACTTTTCAGGACCATGTGACCAGAGCTGTAACTGTCAAAAGGAACTGTAAAAGGTACTTTGAAATTTCTCGTCTCGAGATGCATATGATATTAATGCTCTCTTTAAGAAATAGCTATTATTGCATGAGATAGAACAATGCCCATCTCTTTGGACAACCACATAACCTAGAACGCCTCGAGGCAATCTAGAAATCACTTGCTTCTAAATTTAGAGGTATGCGAGAATTTAACTATTGCGAAGGACTCACCCGCCTTCACATGTATGCCTTCCAATGGAAACCTGAGTGATTAACAATTTTTTATGTTCTCGTATGTTTGGTAAATTCTGGAAGAAGTTACTATAAATGTAACTGAGCGATGTGTTGCCAGTTAGTTACGGGAAATATAGCTACTGCTCTTGCTTGCGAAGTACGCGTTCCAACCAGAGGAAAGGGATGAAATGTCTCAATAGCTTCTCTGCGATGATCTCAAGCCCGTACAACAACTGTCCTCTCATATTCGGAATACCATCAGTATTGAAGCTGTAAGTTCAAAAGCCCACTTGAACCCACATCTTGCTAAAATGACAGCTAAGCCAGATTTTACCCACATTGAGGAAATGGCGCGCTATATGCTGTAGAACTGCTCAGGGACTGCAGCAAAGGCTCCTCGACATATGACGGACAGTGTGCATAACACCACCTGCGTCTCGCACGAGAAACTTCAAAACTTCTGAAAGCTTCCTTACCTGAGTGATAGCGTCAACTTGAAAAGCAGCGAGATTGCAGAGGCGGCCTTTGCAACATTCATAGTCCGCTGCGCGGGCACTTACCTCACCAGCTGTGGGAACGATCGGGAGGTTGGAGTAGTCAGTTATGTTATAGTCTTCCATCTCTGACAATCTGTCGTCGACTGCAGCCGTGCGCACGTCTGTTCAGTAGGAGGCAACTATCTGCAGCATGAACCACTGCATGCGGGTTTTCTAGTATTACGGCATGATTAAATATTTGGAAATAATGTAATAAGTGTGATATATATATATGATTGATTAATTGAAATATATATGTACATCTAATTTGCCTGATAGAGGTACACCCCCTCCGAGAACCTTGTAGGTTAGGCAATCAAGAACTGGTTCTTCTAAAATAATAAGTTTTGTAGGTATATATACGGCTTCACTATGTCTTAAACTTCATATTTTACTGCGGAACCAGTCCTTGCCTACCTAACCTACAAGGTTGGCGGGGTAAGAGCTCATTGCAAGGGGGCTGGTACTAGGGTGGATGGTCATGAATGGTGGCAGCACAAAAAAAAAAATTTGTCGTTTATCTGTCGAGAAGCGCAGCACAAAAAAAAATTGTTGTTTATCTGTCGAGAAGTGGGCATGCGTTGCAACGTAGACCTATTTTCCATCAAAATAAGACAAAATTTGCAGAAATCTACGGTTCTTATAATACTTTTTTCACTATCTGAAGTGGATGGTTCGATAGACGTACCAGAATTTTGGTACCTCTATCGAGACGCCGGCCACTTAACAGGCCGGATATGAATATTCCTGGCCATCTAATAGGCCGTATCGATATATATATATATCAAATGAAATAATATGCATGACGCCATAATTTTTTGGGAGGCGAGTCACCCACCACAAGATCACAACAAATAATAAAAATTATTGAAAAACGATAAATAATGCAATTACGATCCTGAAATTGATGAATGAATAAAATTTGACATAAATTACCGATCAATTAAGTCCCTTAACCTAAGTCGATACGAGATTCTGAATTCATGGGAAGTTAATGAGACACACGATATGCAATCACAAATTTATTGGAATAAAATATCACAGCATTTACTGAAAAGGCAAGGAAAAAATAGATGGAACACGTTAATGAATCTCAGCGAGAACACATATATAAATTCGCTTGGCACAATAAAGACAGCGGGTGATGGAAAGAGAAGTCATAATGGAGTTCAAATAGATCATAATCTACGTACCAAAATCAATTATTCTCGTGAAATGATGTTATCAACTAGTAAAATCTGTACATAGAGATTGGTCATCGCCATTATTTGTACCGTGAGAAAATGAAAATACAGTGCCTCAACCGATCATGATGCAAAATTTATAATTTTACACCATGATGTCTTTGGGAGGTTCTGCTTAGAAAACATATCTCACGTTCGTTATTTTACGCGAGCTAAGCTTCGTTAATGAAATTCAAGTTCCACGACTTGATCGAAATTATAAATGATAATATAGCACTGTACAGATGATATTTATACCGGGCAATATGCAATGTCAAGACATATATTTTGACGATAATTCACAAGGAAAACTTACAAACTAACTTCGGTAATGAAATTCAAGTCACACTGCTTGTTCAAAATTACATATAATAATATAGCGTCGTACAGAGGATGACATAGCTACACACCGCGCAATATGCAATGGCAAACATTTATATTGGGGATAATTCACAAGGAAGACTCTGCTTAATCCATGGGAAGATGTGGCCTGCAGCATCTTTCCGTAAACCAAACAGGTCACAAACATTGTTACGTAGTTTACATTTTGACACAATTAGCGGCGCGTTACCCGGTTTATTATAAATTTGCGCACCGGCTAAGCACATCTTAGTCTACCCCAACTCTTATTCGCTAACCATTTTTAGAGGCAATAATACATTCTTTTCAATTTTTATTCACGTCAAAACCAAAGTTTCATTTGATTTTCTGCTGCAGTATTCTACACTTTCCATATTTTTCTAATCCAGCTCATTCCCCAACGCATTTATTCAATGCTGACCGATGTCCATTTTCCTCGAGTTATCCACAACTGTCGAGGAATCTTTTCAATGATATCCTAAATGGAAGATAGAGCTGCAAACGCTGCGGCCCAAGCCGCAGCTGAAAAATCACTTATCGATGAAACCAATGCTGTCCCGATGCGCTTGACGAAGGATGATGCAAATGATGTGAATTCACACTGACGCTGTCGACTGCACTTGTTCCGTTCCCAGAGACGGCCACCACCACATCGTCGGAAAACATCTGATGCAATTACGCAGTGTAAGAGACCATCGCAAGAGTGCCACTACAACTGGCTGCCGTTCGTTACAGTTCGCTATAATATATGGTGGAACATCGGGCACAATTCTATGGCGAGGCCAAAATATGACGATGAAAATTTGATAAAGCTCACGAAGTACCCTGGGCGGCTGGGCCATATTGAAGGTCCGCTGGATGCTATGTGCGCCGGTGGTTACCGACGAACACTCTTTCTTTGGATGAATCCCGGGCCCACTAATTCGCATGAGGGGAGAAAATCTCGAGGTAGTCAAATGCAAAGATTCGTAGCACAGTGCCAAGTATGCAAGAGTCACATATGGTGTCCAAATAGAAGAAAAGTGACTGGTCAAATGACCCAATGAATTCACTTTTAATTCCAGGGCGAAAATCTTTCAAGGCAATCATGCTAGATTTATGCATGTTGTTGTAAATTAACGAGTGAACTAATGCAGATGGTTGAGCAAACGCCTCTGCAAGGCGTAAGAGTAAAGGCACAGTCTATCGCCCACGACTGGGAAGCGCTCTGTTTTACTTAATTTTCACCATCCACTTTATAATACCACTTCAGCCGGGCTCGCAAGGACCGGAGGTGATGAAAAGGTGCAAAAATGAGCACCGGGCCTAAACTGACCCTAAAGCCCTAACCTAACCCCCAGTCGAGTGTTTTCATTCGGAACCTCCCAAATTTGTCCTAACCAATCATATTTTAACATCCCGAGTTTCGCTCCCTCGACTCATCCCCTTCATACCTAAACTCAAGTATATATTTGGACCAACCCTCGTGTTGCTCCAGCCAATGCCAGTTTTTAAGAGGCTGCTCCACTACGTAATCTAGCCCTCATTGGTTACTTCCGATTGCAAAAGCCCCACCTACATTGAGCTGTCTCTCTCTTCTAAAACCATGAAGTAACTTGAGCTAAGTTCACGTCTGCATCTTTCTGGTTCAAGAGCAATTAATTTCCAAACCAAAGGTGTCTAAAACCTGCCCTGCTTGAAAGAGATAGTTTTGCTGGGCCACCTGTTTCTCTGCTCGAGTTTCCTTAGTCGTAACACCAGATATACGTCAATTGTCACTGTTCAGTAGAGCGTAGCCCTCAGAGAGTTACTTAATCCCGTGTCCCTCAAGTTTTGCGCCCTCTGGTGCGGTCACCTCATCAGTTGCCTATCATTGTTCTACAACAGAGTTGAGTGCTAAATTCGTAAAAGATTTGTCCTTAGTATGTTTCCTAACTGAGTAATTATTTGTGATAGACACATTATGGTACGAAACAGTATTAGTTATTTCTATTGTTTTTTGTTTTGTTTTGTTTTGTTTTTACAAGGCAAGTAATTAATCAAGCGGCAATTAATTAACCAATTAAATTAAATGACCCATCATACACCCATATACAGTATATGTTTCACGATCTCCTAACACTAGCTGTGATATACTGTCAATGCATCATTGCCTTTGAGGGACCTAGGCCTGCCATGAAGAAAAATGTAAGCCCAGTTACGCCGTGCCTCCACTCTCTGCTGCAGCGGAAGTTATCATCCTACCCTTTACATTTGTTTTTCACTTGAAATGACTTAAATAGACACGTCCACGGCCAGGTTTAAAACTGATGAGCAGCCATCATCTAACATCCAACATCTGGACGAGAATTATAAAGAGCTGGAGTGTATGGATGGCATCGATCCTGGAGCACCAGATATTCCCGGTCCGACTGTCTTTAATTGTGTCTGCTCATGCGTTTTATTAGGTTCGTCAGCAGTAAAAAACGATAATTAGCTGCGGCGGTATTCTTTGGAGATGGTTCCGGCCAGGGAGAATTTCGAGGGCTCAGGATAAGCACTCTAACTCACAGACAAAAGTTGTTATAATACTTGTGTTGACCGGCGAGTTAATGAGACCCTCTCCAGCAGACTACAATGTGAACTTTTACCATTCTCCATAAAAAGCAGTTATTTCAGGAAAAATTATACTTAAACTACGACGAAATGAAGGATTTGGGCTACGTAGGGATAATCCTTCATTGTCTACTGTACAGATTTGTTGACGGTATAAAATTGTAAATCGTAAAGTTTCTACGAAAATTTAGTTTTCATTCAGGCGCTAAGGGGTTAACAGAGATCAGTTAACATTCTTAATATTGTTCCTTATGCTTAAATGTGTCTCTTCTACGTAAATGTAACAAACTTTTGGATTAATTGCATACTTATTTTAAAAACAGTAAGGTTAGTATGTCGTGTTGTTATGACACAACATACCTAAATTACCACCAAAAAAACAGCATCCAGCTACTACGCAGTAGCATCTCAAGGCGGCAACCAGCGTTGGACGCCGGTTGGAAGGAGTGCATAGAACCGAGGGACGCGTCTGTGACGTCAGCAAGTACATCACCTGTGCCCGCCAATAGGAGTTCATCCAAGGGACGCCTGTCGTCAGAACTTCTAATTTGTGTTTCTTCAGGTACACTTTTTGGACGTTTGCGGCCAAACCAGGGCATGCGGCAAACATTTATATATGTGTAATTATATTTAAGGTATAAACATAGACCTGTTATTAGCGTCTAGTCCCATGGAACCGCCAAGGTAGAGTAATTAGAGTTTCTAATGGGAAAAACGAGATAGCCTCGCACTCCACTCTCGATTTATTACAAATAGCATCAAAACTAGGAAATGTAGAAGCGGGCAAGGTTATTAAATATCTGCAATACCACGAGACCTGTAATTTTGTATACAAATCATTGATGTATTCGCCACGGTTAGTTCATTAGAGGGCAAAATAGTCGAGTAGACAAACACATTTCGAAGGCAGTGAGGGTCAAAACTGTCGGCGAGTACAGATCGGCTGACTGTTTACTTTCGGCCAAACTGCCGGGTATAAAAACATAAGACAGCCTATCAAGGCAGCCCAGAGTGTCCATACGAGAGTTGAAGATCGGTCAACCTGGTGCCGTTGAGAGGCGTGAGACGGCCAGGACGAAATCACGACAGCCGCGACTTCAATACTGAGATAAGTATCTGAATGGGACGTAGGCAAGATAGTGGGGTTGAAACGATACCGCGACGATGTGCAGCAGACGGTAGGAGTGCATTGTGGGTCTATTGTTTGCAGCTAATTGTAGGTAATGATCCCATTGTGTCTTAAGTCTCCGAAAGAGATGCGTTGTATCAGGACCGTTATTTAAGAGTGAATATAAAGATAAGTAATTCTAATTCTTGTCATCATTTATCCTCTGCTGTGCCACCCCGGTTTTAAATTTTGTCTCCGCTCGAGCCATTGAGAAATTAAATATATATTAAAAAGAAAGGTTATTAATAATTCAAATGATACTTGACTTACTTAATATTTATTATTTCTGATTTCGGGAAATCGGATGAGACAAAATTCGAATAAAATAAAGTTGAATACGCTACCAGTTCCCCACAATTTATGATTGAAATATAATTTGTTAATATATTACATATCTGTGAGTTTTGAAAGACGCTTCCTTAAAATGGTGGAAGAGATAAAAATTCAGTTTCCCATCAGGGATAACACAACAAGTATTGGCATACTGAAAATAGTGCAGGTTAGTAGCGATAGCCGTGTCTGCATTGGCGACATCTCAGTGCCTCCGAGAATGTCCGAGGGCTGCAGAGCCTCTCTGTACTTACTCAGCTATTATTGAGGGTGGTTGTTTTGCACTAAGTTGCAGAAGCAACTGCTTGTTTTGTCCTTATGAGGTATCGTTGTTAACTTGTCTTCTATGGGCTGACTTTCAGAGACAGTTAATCGTTCACCATTAAAGAACACCAATTCAGAAAGTCTAGTAAGCAAAGGCAATACCTGAACAGCACAACCTGGCGATAAATATTTTCTGCACCTTACTATTTTTTTTTCTTTTTTTGCAACGTTTCTCCGACGTTTGGAATTTCAGTGCGAGTAAGGATCACAAATATGCACAGTGTATTCGTTGTAGAAGTGCTGACCGCTAATTCCATAAACAAGTACTCGCTGTTATGTTTCTGTTGCATATTTTAAAAACGGGGCTCGTGCAAAGGTTGTGATGATAAAAATCGCTGGTGCACACTAGCTGTATCTTATCATTTGAGACTATTGTGCTTAGACTTTACCATTTGCTGTCAGTAGTACGGCTACTGTCAGTAGTACGGCACATTTTCTGGTTTCCTTGCTTCTCAAATTTCATGGGATATTTAATCATCCAGGAATTATGAGTACATATATCATGGCTTCATCTTATTATCACTGAACTATATTGCTCAGATACAGAGACCATGGCATTATTATTAATAACGTTATAAGTATTCAATATTTAGCTGGTCAACAAGAGCTGCTCCCGCTTGATACATGTATCAAATAATCTATGTTATAGATAGCGCAATGCACACCGGTGACAAAATATATAGGTATAGTATGTTTCACGATGCTGGGCACCAGTGCTATAACTAAGTCGATTCCTTCCTATTATGAAACTTTTACGGGGAAATTATGGAAGTTATATTTATATTGAGTGTACTAGGTAATGGAGTACGCAAAGCTGATTACAATTCCTTCCTATTATAGTTTTTATTCTCAATTATGAAAATATTTTATTCAGCGCACTCTGCAGCGTAATACCAATACACAACACTGACACCAACTTTTTTATTTATAACTCGTTTCATACTTTCATTTATCAAATATTACATGTGCTATGAGACGAAGTAAATAATTCTATAGAATAGACCGCATACTATATGTTATTTTCCTTGATTTTGCTTTATGGAAGTAGATAACCATCTTACATTAACGAAATAAACTATCAGCATCAACTAACTATACATAGTAAACAATTTCCTTCAATTACTTCAAAGGCCCAAATTCATATCTGCTAGCCTATTTTTTTTTCACGTAATGAACTATGCATGCTCCAAAAGTATATAATTTTGTTGCTCAGTGATGAAGGTGGATGAGGACAATATATTACTGAAAGTCTCACGACTATCTATCTAATTAAGGTCAATAAAATGACAGTTTGAGATGGCCCCAATACTGGTTGCACCTCACCGTACAATGTATTGCGCAGTGCAATACACAAGGTTTTATTGTTCCCATTTCCTAAGCTGCCTGCTTGCTACCTATTTTGACAGCGCCAGACAAATCCTCGCCGGCTACCGAATTCTATTGAAAGACTTAGATCGATGACTGAGGTTGCGATTGAGGTCCCTGCAACTGTCGGAGGCAATATCTCAAAGACAACAAAGCCGCTCGGCCCGCCTCTGCCGCAACTATTGTTTTGCAGACGCGACGGCCTGCATATGACTGCAAAGTTAAAAGTTGAACGCGATCACAGACGAGAGATATGTATCGATAGGATTCAGAATGTTTGCGTCGATTTGACTTCTCCAAGTTACAGAGGCGCGTTTGGGTCTGCGTTTGCCAGGTTATAGTCGGAACAAATGCGTGCGTACGTTGAGAAGAGCTTTGCCCTACATAAAACCAGCAAATCTTCCCTCATACCGACGGAAAACGTGCAGTATATTCGCGCTGTGTGGTGCACATCATCATGGCGGGTATTTCCCGTCGACGCAAAGGAAAGTGGGCTGGTTCTCGCCCAGCAGTTTTCTCGGTGCAGTAAAGCAGAGCTTGCAGAGGAAATTGGGGAAGGTTTGGCCAGACCCAAAGCACGCTTCGTGAAACGGCGGCAGCAATTTGGTGTCTTCTGGGAAGTTTGCTCTGTGCCACATCAACTTATGACGTTTCACATGTATATTGTAAGTCAGTGAAACAAGCTGCGATCCAATAGAAGAAATCTAGTATCGTGACTGCACATAAGTGAGGTGACGTGAAGAACGTCACCTGGACTTCAACCGAAGTCTTACAAAGTAAGTAGGTACTATGACGCGTTGGACTGGCCTTGTCCGGAACAGCAGACAGGGTCGGTAGCTTTGTCACGAACCGAGTTTCAGATGTTGAACCTATAATCGATTGCCCCTGAGACTTTCAAAAACTTAATCTTACTTGTAAAAAGTTTTCACTGGCTCGGCGTAATTGGGTTGCTTTTAACACTCGTATCTTACGATTCAAAAAAGCGAAATCAATGCTCCTGTTTGAAGTTCCGGATATGTCTCAATTTTCGCCCTATAATGAAGCTGTGTTTATCTGATCATTTTCTAGCTTTGCAAGATTTTCAGTGTTTCATGTCAATCTACATTTCTACATGAACTGTTTTTAATACGTAACAGCACATATTCCCCTGCTGAAGTTTGCTCCTTGACACACTGTTGATATTTCTTAAAATACCAAGTTACTGAACACAGCTATGAATGATGGCGTTAAAGGAATCGTAGTGATTTTTAAAATCCTTCGAAACGCATTCTTCTCTAATAGCAGAAACAGCTTCATGAGTAGAGCCCGGATTTCTAGCATTTATTCTATTATTGCTATAACGACTATAAAAAAATTGCATTTATAGCAAAATAGCATTTTGCTATAAGCGCTATTTTGACTGAAAAATGCTAGTCATTATTGTA
>LQNS02000210.1:22274636-22285991 GCA_001587735.2 Parhyale hawaiensis | reverse complement strand
TAAGACAACCATGCAGTAGACTCTAATCACAAGTTATAGCGATTCAATGAACTGCCCGTAGAGCTCTGTTTCACCGAGGTTTTATCACTGTCATTGTCGGAAGGGCGTATATTTTGCTAGATGGTTGTGATTGTGCTCTAGAGCGTGGTCTGTATACTACTGGCGCTAACCTTGAAAAGTTTGAGAGCTTGCACTGTCACTGGCGGAACTGGTGCAGTTTCACGCGGCTTCCAGTGCCGCCAGTACGCCACCGCTTATATTTGGCTTTACCAATCTGTGATCAAGATGAGCCTGAGCTTTCCAGGAAAAACAGAGGAAATTTTGATCATCGAGTAGGCTAGTAAAAGTATTACGTTAGGTTAATCCTCAAGCAACATTTAATTGATTATATATAATTATACGCCCATGGCAATAACTTATCTATAAATACTACTTAGCTTCACTGAGCGGGTCTCTGTAGTGGCAGCGGTGATTAAATCAGGAGAATACTGGTTCCACTGGTATAATTTCAGGCATAGCTACACCCGGGCAGACGAAGGAGGTGTCGCAGAGCACTGCGCCACATACCTATATGCAGCAGCTCTGCGGTTGGAGATGTTGCCTAACGCGCTGTCTTGGAGATGGACGTTCTGTCCCACGCCAGGAATGACAGTTTTGGTGCTCTACAATGCATGGTGAGCGTTTCTGTCATTCATTATCTTTTTGGGGCTACTGACCTTGCTGTCGGATTTCGTATTGTCACGTGAGCTCTTTGTTAACGACGCCATTATTCAAACAAACTCTGGTCGACTGCAGCCATGCATTCCTATGTCCCTGCAGGAGACATATCTGCAACACACACCAGTGCTTACGAGTGGCCTAGTTGAGGTGAGCGGTCAAGGTCACCTTAGGTAAAGAGTAAAGAAGGCTCACTCAGGCAACGCATTGTGTGGAGTAATTTTTTTCTTACTCTCTTCGGTTTTCTAATGACAGCTTCTCCGGATACCACCAGAATTTTACGAATGACCAAAAGCTACGAGTTGCAGCGCCGTGTACGCGATCCTAAAATAGGTGGTCCGTTGTCGCTTGACAGCAATTCAAAATTTGACTTTTCGATAGGGCAGGAAAAAATTTGTTTTCTGGTCAAAATTTTCGATCGCAGAATGAAAAGCCAAAAATTCAAGATTGCGATCGACAGCGCCGAATTAGCTCATCTTTAATGAAAATTCTGCAACCCATTTTTTTGTATCACCGATCGCGGATTGGCAGAAGACCCAGCGCCCTACCCGTAAACTTTAATAAGTTCTGCCGCCAGTAGCCAGAGCGACGGCTTTTGTAAGTTGTGTGTACATTTAGAGGTTGTTAAGCAAATTAATACACTTATATGATCACTGAGAAGTACTTTGAGAAAATTCAAAAATATTCTTGCAAGACACACACGAGTCTGGCAAGGAAGAGGGAACTAGGGAAAAGTTATTATTTCGTATCGATGAAAGTGTGAGGTTTCTTAATCAAAGAGGCCTAGAAATTCCCAGAGCGCTGCTGCTGCTGCACATTTGCGGCGGTGCTGCAGACTCTGCAATCGCCCATGAAAGCAAAGAAGAGCCAGAGGAGCGACCATCTTTGGCACTTAGGGAAATGGCCCTGAGCAAACATTCTCCACGCTAACAGCGGTAACCCTTTCAAGGCATAATTTGTACTAAGTGCTTCCCAACCGCAGGGTAAAACCTCCATATTCATTTCGATTATAGTCCCGCCACCGAACCATAATACTGTAACATCGCTGTTGATACTTGTGCTTTTGCTACTTGTAGAGTCTTTTTTGATAATCTTAACATCAACTTTTCTCGTTTGTAAATAACCCAAAATAATTTCGTTAGTAAGTTGCTGCCGAGACTCGGGCTCCGGCTCGTGAGAGCCTCTCACCCTATAAAAATAACAGCATCAACTTTTTAATTTAAAAAAAAAAAAAAACATCAGAAATAACTTGAGCTGCATTTTAACAAAGCAGATTTTTTCCAAGGAAGCAGTTCTAAGCAACACACTGATATAGACACAAACAATTTGACAGGTCATCATCAAAATTTATTGATCTTTTCCTGGAGATATTCCTGACTGTTCCTGTAAATACGGTGAAGATCCGTTCATAACTGTTTGACTTAAGTTGCCAAAAGTCAACATACAAACAGAAATCCGGCCGAAACATGACTTCCTTGGTTCATGTTACTATGTCGACTGTCAGTAGTACCGGGATGCACTATCGTCGTTCACGACGATTGCGCGTTCAAGTAAGCTTTGCTGCGCGCCCCACCACAAAAATAAACACTACCTACGCAAACCTAACCTAGCCTACTGTTACCTAGCCCAAACTAGCCTCCTTACCTAGCTTTCTAACCTAACCTAACCTTACCTAACCTAACTCAAGTTGACCCAACCTAACCGTTCTAAGATTACCTAACCTTACCAAACGTTACCTAATGTTACCTAACGTTACCTAACGTTACTTAATATTACCTAACGTTACCTAACCTAACCTTACCTAACCTAATTTGATCAGCGATACAGCGAGCAGAGCGGCTCACCAACTTGAATGCCGCTCATACGCACACGATCTGAGTACACAAACACGCACACAAATCGTCGTGAACGACGATAGCGCTACCAGGATGTATCTGAAGAAGGATTCAATGTCCAAATGTTAATTATTCTCGTTAGAGAAATTTCTACGATTTCCACAAATGCGTCTATCGAGGTGATTTTGATATTTGACTTTTAAGATAAGGTGTGATTATCACCCTCAAACGACGTGAGAGAGAGGATAATGTACTCTCTCCGTATATGTCCTTCCACCTAGAGGCTGGCAGAAGTAGAGTTATCATCAGTCTCTTGCAGGCAGTCGAACCAAGCGCGGTAGGTTGACCTAGATGTGAAAACTGCCAAAACTTCTGAGCCAGCACTTTCAGGCTTCTTCTCTTTCGAGGGCGACGGTCTTAAGCCACCAGACGTTCTCGCGAGGCTATTCACCTGCTTTGTACATTCATATGTTCACTTGGGCAATATTGGCCGCAGGGTACGCTTATTTGTTTGCTTGATGGATACTAATGTGGCATACAATATGCGTAAAGAAATTAACAATTATAATTCTACATTACGTCAAAAACAGTTGCAATTGTACGTTGTGTCTCAGCAAAGTAGTTGCCTTGGGAAACCACGCAGCGCTGCAGTTCATCGTTGCAGCCTTCGAACTCAGGTACTGTAATAGTCTGACGCTTGTCGAATTACCCTTTTTGAAAATTCTTCAATGCCCCGAAATGATGTCCCATGAGCGGAATCTTCAGTCTGGAGAAAATAGAAATTCCCAAAGACTCATATCTGGCGAATAAGGCGACTTAGGCCCCACAAAACTGTTTCACTTGCAAAAGCTCCATCAAAAGCGCGGTGCTACAAGGCGTTTTATCGTCATGCGCCAGGCTGCAGACTCTCCTCGTCCCTTAATTCATTGACCAGATCAGATAAACTGTTATGTGTGCCAAACTCGAGTCTTTTTCTGTCATTTCAACTATCAATTGTGCATCAGATCACAACAGAAAACTAAATTTTCGACATTTTCTCCATCGGTTCTTGAAAGCGAAGGCCTTCTGCCGCGAGTCTCGGTCCTTTGAGAATGCCGTTGACTACGTACAAGCCAAGGCCTGTGATCTAGATACGTTTCTATAGGCTGCTGAAGTTCATCTGCACTGTGCCAAGGCCTCCCAAAGTACAGGCCTGAGTCTGTGTCTCGAAAATTATCGGATCACATGCAGTCCCTGAACAAATTGATAAACGCAGTCTGATGTTTTTGGTGCCTACTATGCATATTTCGGTCATATCTGGAAAGTACACTTATATCAACTGTAAAAAATTTCCCAGCGCAAAACTCCACACTAGCTGCATGGTCTTCAAATATAAACTAAGAAATTTTCGCTGGCTTTATTCACTTACGAGACGACTTCTTACAAGTTATAATAAAGATTCAACTAGTTTCTAATATAATTTGGTTAATATGAATTTTAACACAACAAATTTTTGCCCATTAAAAAGTTAAGAAGCGAAAATTCTAAGAACTTAAATTTCTACTATATAACGACTGCTTAAGACTTTAATTTAAGTTTCAAATTAAAGTGCAATATCAATTCAAAAGTTAATTAGTTTGAATTTTAACAGCTGACAGCAAGATAGCATGACATTTTAATCAGTTAACTATGTTCCTTTGTATTAACAAAAATGTTTCGCAAGAGGACTCTAATTGCTTGTAGGCAGCACGATGTGCTTACTGCAAAAGAATACAAACGTACTAGTACACTCGAAGATTGTAGAAATAGTACTAGATTCAGTACGAACGTACCAAACACCCATACACAAAATTGTACTAAGTCACAGCTAAGTTCAAACGACGCAAGAGCCGTACTAAAAAAGTACAAGATTATTCAAAAATGAAATTACATGAAAGTTGGACAAGAAATTATTAGAGCCAGCGAGGGCTGCAAAATATAATGAAATAATGCCGTTCGACTATGGTTACTCGCAGCGAATAATACTTGAACTTTTTTAGTTGGTTACATCCACGGCGTAGTAAGCAAAATCTAATAAAAATAATCATAATCCAAAGCAGCGAAATAAACAAGTCCCATGGGCAATTGACTAGCCAGAAGCATCCCCGTAAACTGGCACGGTACTTTCGTTGTAGTGAAGATGCAGTACTTAAAACGTCTCATGGGCACGAGACCAGACCAGCGAACTACGACCAGTCAAAATCTTCACTGGAACACCGGGAGCTGGAAGCTAAAATTTCACGATTTGTTTTCGAATATGCAAAGACGTTGGCTAGCTGTACGGAAGAAGCAATTAACGGTAATTTATTATATATTAACGGGAATTTATTATTCTTTATTCAATTTCAATTTAATTTACTGGTTATTCAATTATTTAGTTTATATATTTTATTCACATTAATAGACAACAATTTTTGTATAAATAGTTGAATTGATTTTAATACATAAAGCTTAAATACAGCGTAATTTTGAATTAGAACGTTAAAGGAAATTCATATTTGTAAGCTATTATTCGCACCTTATGCTGAAGTATAGGTGTGAGAAAATGGAGAGAACACGCAGTGGCAGCCGAATGCAGAAGGGACGACACAAAATGGCTGACAGCCAGCGGACTGCCACCACTGGCTGAATGAATGACTGACCTCTCGTTGCTAATGGCAACCAACCAGCAGCAGGGGAGAACGCTTTTGTACTGTGAAAACACAATTATAAAATTTAATCCTGCTTTACAATGTCGAAATTTACCCTACAATGTGGCACGTAATTTGTTCATTCATAGCACTGAGCCACTCTTATAGGATAGGTAATTATTTTGGCATGACGGCAACCATAATTACCTTAGAAAGCGTGCGTTTCTAAGTGTTGAAGAGATGGGCCTCAACGAGTTGGGTAATATGGAAAAAAAGAAAAGAAATAGTAATTAGTCCTCACGCTTAGTTAATTAAGGTAGAAGAAGAGTAAGTAATGAGATAGCAGAGAAGCCTACTTAATTAATGCAGAAACGGTACACATCTCACAACAACCGCAAAGTGCACAACGTGCAAGACACCGGTTAAGAATTCCTAGGTAAATAAGGTTAATCAGCGGAGGACTAAAGAAGAAAATGAGTGACAAAGGGCAGGCGTACGACAGACAAACTTGATAGGCAAGTGAACAAGTGCAAAGATACCCAATGGTACATGAAGATCCACTGCACGATAGATTTCACCGTTCACCAGTACTTGCAGCCAAGATAGAAAGAGCAACTTCCCTAAGCACCAAAGATCACACCCCTGTCTTCAACCGTATCCGCTGTCTCACTGAGATCTCCCGTCAACGCGCGGAGGCTATCGAACTTCCAAATTTATCCAAGCAAAGAACTAAGGCCCTCTCGTGCGATCGGCTTTTCTTACTAAAGAAACGAATGTTCTTCAAGATTCACATTGTCTATCAATCACTAGTGGCTTGCACTTGCCCCTTAATCAAAGTTAATTCGCTGTTAAGCACAGACAGTAAATTTACTGAAGGTTAAAGTTTAACTGAAATTATCCCATATGACACGATACGTTGAGCCTTTGCCACAAATAATACTGGAACACGCTACGCGGAGAATATTTAAGATCTGTCTATGAGGGAGTATATTTAAGAGCTGCTTACTAGATACGAACTCATCAGGAAGTAAGTTACTACGCAGGCTAAATACAGCCTGTATTAAATTATAAATATTTTAGGGTAAAATTAGCCTCGCAGCGAGAGGAAAATTTTACACAACCACTTAAAGGTTGCAAATTACTATAGCTTGTGGAAAGTGTTTAAAAAATTAGTGGCTCGTAAGGTGGGTCATTTAGCTCAAGCTGCTGGACTACTGTCCGCCGGTCAGTTTGGGTACGGAACTGGTTTGGGCTTGTGTGACGCTGTGTTGTCTCTGCCACCCTATTTACAGTCTGTGCTGGAGCGTCGTTTTGAAGCACGCCTTGAACAGTTTGATTTTAAGGCTTAGATTAGATAGGCGGCAGAAGACGAACCAAGAGGCCCATTCTCAAAGAAACACCGACACATACGCCGCGGCGCTCTATGAACTATTGCCATTATTCCAAAAGGTAATAGAGGACTCAGGAAGAAGGAAGAAAAAAAGGGGAATCATCTCCGTCTAAGAGACGATCATGCAAGCACGTAAGCATGATCAATAGCCGCTAATATGCGGAGCTAAGAGACGTCTATTTCTGTAGTCGGAGCGGAAAAGAGAAGATGGATTAAGGTGGCCTCAGAAGCTTTGGTCGTTAAGAGTTTGCGATTACTGGAGGAGTTCTTAACTGTGGAGGATGTCTCTCCAAGACAATTTTTAAGCGCATTGACTGTCTCCGCACCGACAACGTCGGAAGGGAGTCCAATCCGAATGTTCACTATTGAATACAGAATAAGCTGCTGACTTTATATCGTTCTTCACGTCAAATATTTAAATGTTTCTATTACTTGCCCCTGAGTCGTCTTTGCTCGAGAGAGATCAGACCTAGTTCTTTTAGACGACATTCGTATGGCTTGTTTCGCAGCTGAGGCATCAATTTCGTTGCTCTGCGTTGGACTATTTCCGTATTATCAATATCTTTACACGGGTGTGGCGACCAGAATTGAACAGCAAATTCTAAGTGTGGCCGCACTAACGCCTTGTACAAGGGAATGATGATGTCCTTAAATTTGTATTCGAAATTCCTGGAGATGAATCCCAGTACTCTGCTTGCCTTTTTCACACTATTGTCAATTTACTGATAGTGTTGTAGTTTGTTTGTAATAATTATTCAAAAGTCACGTTATTGATTGACAAAAGCCAATTCTATCCCCTTCATTTTTATTTGGGTTGAAGGATTCTCTACCCCTACCTGCATTACTGAACATCTGACGACATTAAAGCTCATCTGTCACGTAGTACTCAAATCCATGAGGAAGTCAAGGTCTTGATGGAGCTCAGCTCTTCTCGTTGCAGGATGGCATAGTTTAGTATCATCCGAAAATTTACTGATTTTACTACGGCTGTTAAGATCGAGGTCGCTGATGTAAATTATGAACAGAAGTGGACCAAGCACGCTACCTTGTGGAACCCCTGATGATATCTCCTTCCACTCTTGTGCGGCGTTCTACAGAATTAACTACAGGGATCTCCTGCATAAGTTGGAGTCGTTTGGTGCGGGCGGTAAGGTTCTATCAAGTATTCGTGATATTGTTTCAAAGCGAACGCAGAGGTTGTCTGTTGGCAGATTTATGAGTGCTTCGTTGCGTAGGTTTCGGGTGTTCCGTAGGGCAGCGTGATTAGCCTGCTGCTGTTTGTTCTGTGTGCTAGTGACATGCTCTGTTCGCTGAAAAAAAAATTATCAACTATGCTGACGATTCCACTTTGACAACAGTGATACCAACTCACAGCATTGGCAATGTTATTGCCCAGTCTCTAAATAAGAGCTTATCAGGGATTAGTGCATGGGTGCTCTGAGTGAAGTATGGCGCTGAATGTCGGTAAAACTAATGCTATGATTGCCAGTCGGTCACGGACACTTTTACTCAGCATCCACCTGTGAAGATAGAGGACACATTGCTTCAGACGGCTTATGCTCATCCTTTACATTGGTTCTGTTAGGTGCCAAGTGCGTTAGTTCAGTCGGTGTTTCCTGCTCTTCTGCGTTTTGGTCTGAAATGCATTGCCGGACCAGCATTCGTTTGTGTTAGCTACCAATGGCTTTCTGATAGATTTTCTCAGGCAGGGCGTCTCCTTTCCATGTGTTGCGTAGGTATTGCTTCATTTGGGTTGCACTGCCTGTTCTTAAAGGCCTGAGCATAAAGTTTTTAATAATAATAATACTAATACCGACGAAATATGTAGAGTACGGATCAAAGTATCAGGCTGCATCTAACAATCTGTCCAGGGACTGTACTGGTCTGACCATCTTCGAGACGTACACACCCAGGCGTGTACTTTAGGAGGCTTTGACTGGGCGCGAGTCTAAGGCAGAACTCTAAAGCACACCTTTGATCGAATTGTCACTCATTTTGAAAACTTAGTAACAAGAAAACGATGGACGAAGCAACCTGCTATAGCGCTACCGATTCCAAATTCTCATTGACGACGCATCAGATCTTTACCTGCATCTCATCCAATCCAAACAGCAAGTGGTTAGTGCTGCCAGGTCTAACGAACACCATGGCAATACATTACTTTATTCTTACCACTCGCACAGTGCAGTATCATTTCTTCAATACAGCATTTTGTTTGCAAATTTATTTTATTTTCTTTGAGTTGCATAAATCTCAAAGGTTTTCCGGTGTTATATGTACTTACACAGTGCAGCCTGGCATTGTGTTGCTGGTTGAAGCTTGGAAAGATAGGACTATTGTCTGTAGTATCACTTCCCTATGGCGTTTGAGCGCATATGCTTGCCAGCTGTAGCGATCATATCGTCAAAGAGTACAGAGCCACAAGGCTCATCACTACTTCGCTTCAGCTTGCAGTTGAACACTTGTTCGATACCCTGCCATATTTAATGCAGTAATGAACGTTTTACTCCGAACGTTATCAAGAAAAAGTCGTATCTGCACGGTTGGCCTCTTCACTACAATAATAGAATTCCTTTGTGTTGGAATTGCTTAGTGAGTCTTCTTTGACCGATGAGCCGCCATCTCACTAAGTCTCAGAAGAAGTCTCATTTTAGTGTCCATTCCGATGATTGGCAGCATGGCGCGGGGCACGCACTCGGTGTCTACAAAAACGAGCAGTTGTCAGATATTCATGGCAGAGGCAGCTGGTGCAGACATTGTCGTCATTCGCTTTCTCGGTAGTGAGAGTCTTCCATGGCTTGTTCTCACGAAACGGCCGATAATATGGCCTTTGAAGTAACATACTTTTCAACTTGTGTATGAATTCCGTTATTTTATACAGATGTTATTGAAATATAAAGGCTTCTACCAACATATATATTTTGCTTTTTGACAATGCTATCGTATTAACTACTTCTTCCTTGTCATACGTAAGTGCTTCTGCCAAAGAAGTTATGATATTGTCGGCATCTGTTATTCTGTGTGCCCGTCACCGAAATAACTCAAACAGTTCTAGATTGATCTTTACAAAATTTACTGGGATTGTTAGGCATGTTATGAGGAATATTCAGATGATTAATTTCTGGTAAAGCTCAATGAAACTGTTTGTTTCTTTGTTTGTTGGTTGGTTGTTTTTTTTTTTTTTTTGTTTCTCTGTTTGTTTATTTGTTTGTCTGCCTCTTTTTTTCTTGGTAACATAACTCAAATATTTATGGACGGAACTTCATGAAATTTACATGAATTATATGAGCTAATGATCAAATTTTTGTGATTATCTACTGTATTTGTCCGCTTGCTCGCTCGTCTATATCGTTGTTTTTGCCTTTGTCAGTAATATAACCAAAAAGTCATGAACGTATCTTTATAAAATTACAAGGATTGTTAGAAATGTTAAAAAGCACCAATGACTATATTTTGGTGATGATCGGGTCTTCCATTTGTGTGTTTGACTGTTTGTTTGCCTCAGTGCTTGTCAGAACATAACTTAAAAAATCTGGGAATGGATCTTTAAAATTGAAGACACTATTGTTAAGGTCAAGAGGCACAAATGGCCTCATTTTGGTGATGCAAAAAAGGAAATCCTGGTTTCAGGACCAATTTAAATTTTTCTTAACACCGCATCAGATATTCTAGTTTGATACCTATTTAGACACAGGTCTAAACCAAGATTTAAATAACTTCCGTTTTTTATTGTTCAAATATAATTAGAACAAAAGAATTTTTGTTGCTGGAGGATATTATTTCATGTCTTTTCAACTTGTGTTGCTAACAGTGAATTAATATTACCGTTGGGAAGTAAATCAGATGCTATGTAGATTCCATGCCTTTCTGTTGTCTAGGTAAGAATGAAAAAACAGCAAGCACTGCTTTGTAGCAACATTGTTTATTTTCTCAAATAATTTCCCACCGTCCAATATAACAGCAGCAACGAAGCATCGGCAGCTATTCTGTGTTCATGCTTATGGCCAAGACTCTACTGTTGGGGATTCACTGGACTCACTGCAGCTGCAGCTTGAACTTGCTAGCCTATCAAGTTAATAACGATCAGAACTGCCAAGTCCACATAGGAGGGGTCAGCTTTTTCGGAGGTTCATTGCATCCATCAAAGTAGATATTTCTGATTGGTACGAAATATTAAAATAGTATAAAGAAACGGTGATTGATTCATACCTCCTCTCACCGACGCTCCCTGGATGCATAGAAGGATATACTAGTAGAATATAATAATACACAGTTGTTGGTTGATTGCCTGCTATTTGGTTGGTCCTACCCTCCTTCACCCGCTTAAGAATTTTGACACGAGAAAATTAATCTACTGAAATACAAAATGAGATACCATAGATTTCAGCGCTTGGAATTACGATGACATTTACAGCTTCTGAAATATATGCTCGAAAGTGGAAATACTGCGCTCTCTGAAACCTGCTCCATTATGAAATGTAACTCAGTACTATTTGATACAATTTTTCTTTCACAGCGCTGTTACGGCGTAAAAAAGACATGGCTAAGTGTCTGTCGACGTATGTATATATATATTTAATTGATTGATTGACAAGTGACATATTTCAAATGCATAATTGATTGGTTATGGTGTATATACATTAGATATGAAATGAATTGACATGACAGGTTATGCATGACGCCATAATATTTTGGGAGGCGAGCCACCCCCCACAAGGTTATAAATGATAATCAAGGTCACGAAAACAATAAACAAATGCAATAA
>LQNS02000210.1:22225163-22265158 GCA_001587735.2 Parhyale hawaiensis | reverse complement strand
TCGCTGGTTTGCCATGGCCAATCACAGCGTAGAGGAGCGATGACGTAGGCCTCTAAACCACGCCCATCAGCCAAATGTTGCGCTAATTTACCCCTTAGAAGTTTCCCTACTTCCTTTACTGTACTGTGAGTGCACCCGGCGGCGTAAGCCTACGCGCTGGAAACGAGATGGCAGGGCGACAGACCCAGTAGTTCTAGGCCTACCGGCTGTCGTTAGGGGTGACTATGCTGTTCTCGAAGCGGCGTGATGGTGAGTGGGAACCTGGCGTAGCGTGACACCTTAACTCTGGGTTTCCTAATATATAGCTTCCCACTTCATAACAACACATGCTACTCACGCATAACCATCCTCGACAATCTGTCTTTCCTACGAAAATTGACTTTTGAAACACCTTGTCAAAAGCATAGGGGCCTAACCCTGGAAAATTGCTTCAAGCCCAGCGGAAACCCGCAGATCGCACCGTAGCTCATCCTCTCACTGCAAAAATACGGCATAATCTGAGCCCTTAAACGCGCGGTGGAACTCCGAACAGACCATACGGACACACATTACACTGTTGCTTTGACATCTTCGCTTTTGCTTTGCAGAGGACTGTAGTCGCGTGCCTGCTAGTCACTGACTGAACTGCTTGCGTGCTCGCAAATAATAGTTTGATTCTGAATCCACGAAGGGATTATACTACCGTTCTGTATGATTACAAGAATATCTAAAACGATTCATTAATAAGACATCGGTGAGGTTTAATAGAGTCAGCTTGACTACAAGTCAATATTTCACACGTCTAATTTAAAGTATCAGTGTTAGAGATGTAAAGATGCCGAAAAGGTGACGGTTTGCGATACTCCCTTGTTTTAGGGATACCGAAACATCATTTTCGCAAGTACCAGTAACGATACCGATACTCCCTTTTCTCAGGTGCCGGCTGGAAACCGATATTGTCATTTTTCAGTTGCCCATACCAATACCAACGTCGTGTTATCAGTACATCTTTATATAGTCAGCAGTGCAACCAATCCGCAGCAATTGATCAAATCCGTACTCTCCCTTCATCGGCTGCAGCCGTCCGTTGGCTGCCCATTAATTTTATTGTGCTTGATGTAATGTCATAGTCAGAGTGTACTGCAACGTCGGCTTAGATCCGCTCTGAGAACTGGCTTCTTGTGCCGCCTTTTGTATATTAACTAATCCAGCTTTATCTAAGAGGTTGTGTAAATATAATGCTCGTTGGAATGCAGTAATATAACAGACAAGTGTAGATTATACAAAATATTTTCTACTTGATAGAAGCAAAAAAAATACAAATAGTGACATGAGGCACCTAGAAGTCGCTAGTTAATGCACGGAGCCACCCTGTCGTGACTAATATTAGCTAAAGACCCAGCGCGCAAAGCGAAGAAACGTTTGATTAAGGAAATGATTTATGGTAGTCGACTTCGGCAATGACTTCCATAAGCGACCGTAATCTGCCGAGGTCGCCAAATATATTTCCGTTATGGACTTCACTTATATCTAGAATTCTCGCTTTTAGCTTACCATCGCTTTATCTCTGTGCAACTTTACTGACCTAATAGCCTTCCATCATGTTAAAGTACTGGCGTATATATCACCATAGAGTATAGATTTGCCTTATGAAATATTCACGTACTCAAATACTGGTGAGGCTGCCGCAGGCTTTACTTTTTGGCAATAATCCCCTTAGCGTTGCACGCACATCAGATCTTTATTATCGTGATGGATTAGGCCATTAAAATGACCTTCATCGATCGCGCTGTGCACGCTTGGCCTCAGTTCTGCAGACGTCTGCAGCGGTCACATTGTCTCGGAGGAATTTTCATGTCCTTATAATTTCTTTGTCTAAAACTAAAATCGTAGTGCTAGCCATTGCATTGACCATTTCCACACATAAAATTAGGGAAAAAATAATTACGTAAAGAAATTCCTGTACTCTTCACTTATTTGTTCCATTTCAAATGGACTTCTTCAGCGCAAATTATGCATTCTACATGTATGCTTGAAAATTAATGTTGAAGTGCCAGCTCTCTTAACATGACTCCATTTGTTGCTCATTTTATAAATAATAATGGAGTTTACATCAACGCTCCAACTGTATCTAGCAAAATCCATGTAGATTGATAGGAATAA
Organism: Parhyale hawaiensis; assembly: GCA_001587735.2. NCBI lineage: Eukaryota > Metazoa > Arthropoda > Malacostraca > Amphipoda > Hyalidae > Parhyale > Parhyale hawaiensis. The sequence continues at coordinate 22,263,016 of LQNS02000210.1, read as the reverse complement.
CGAAAATATATATTAAGCATATCCATAAACGATGGAAATTGTAGTTGGTGTTGATGTGACGAGCTGAAACGTCAGCTGCTCTTGAAGACAAAAAGCAATGCGCCACAGTCGAAATTCGATAACTGATTATCACCCGCGAGCGAAACGAAGAGTGGTGATGCTGTTTTCGTTTACGGTTGTTAATATGTCTGCTGATTCCTGTGTCTGTCCACCCGAAAAGAGGCAGAAGGAGTTGAGCCATCATCATAATCTTCTTCAGGCAGTCAGATGGGCTGACTGATATGTGAAAAATGCAAAAAAAAAAGTTAGATGGCCATAAAAAATGACTGCGTTGAACTTGTAACTCCTGACTCAGCACCTTCGCTGGTGATGGCTGTACGCCACGTGGAGTTCTAGCTTGACTCTGACAAAGACATGTCCCATCTTTCGTGCTGCGGGCTCAAGCAGCTGAAGACCCATTGACAGTCATTTCTAATTTGCGAATTCAAAAATCAGAGTAGCTGCGGAAGAAAAGAAAACAAATCTAATTGTAGCCCAAATTTTTGGGTGCCGCTAATTCGTCCAACTCAATTCGTCTAAAACAAATTTATCTAACAGTAAATTCGTCTAAAGAACAATTCAGCTAATCACAATTCGTCTAATGTCAAGTTCTTCTAAGGAAAAAAGTCATCTAATCTGCATTAGAGGTTGAATAAATGAAAAGATATTCTCATCATACCTACTACTATTAACCAAAACTAGCTACATTATGTTTGGAAGTATTCAATCATATAAGGCTAAAACATCCTGGTCAACAAAGATCCGATTAAAAAGATTATCATAAGCTCTTGTTTATAAATGTATATATCAGAAACTGGGTAAAATATCTAGGTTGGTTGAGCTTACTCTGGGTTAGGTGAGGTTAGTTTAGGTGAAGTTAGTTTAGGTTAGGTTAGCTTACTTTAGGTTAGTTTAGAGTAGTAGGTTAAGTTAGGTTAGCTTTGGTTAGGTTAGTTAAGGTTAGTTTAGCTTAGGTTAGTGTAGGTTCGGTTAGATAAGTTTGCGTTAGCTGAGAGAAAGTTAGGTTAGTAAAGATTAGTTTAAGTTAAGTAACTTTGTTAGTTTAGTAAGGGTTAGGGTAGTTTAGGTTAAGTAAGTTCAGTTGAGGTTAGCTTGGGTTAGCATAGTTTAGGTTCCGTTAATTCAGGCCAGGTTAGTCCACAGTGTAGACTTCTTCACATATACATTGATAAATACAAGCTTTTTTTATAAACTTTTTGTCGACTCTTCGTTGACCAGGGTGTGAAGCCTTGTATTGTTGAATACTTCCAAACTTATTGTAGCTACTTTTGGTTAATTGTAGTAGGTATGAAAGAAAATGTTTTCTTTATTCAACCGCTAATGTAGGTTAAATGACTTGTTCATTAGACGAACTTGACATTAGTTAAATTGTTTTAGACGAATTCAGTTAGATGAATTTGCTTAGATGAATTGAGTTAGACGAATTATCTTAGATCCCAAATTTTTCATTTAACTGATTTTATTCCATTTCTACCAACACATACGAAACTAAACTGATAAAAGCCAATACCAGTTGACAATTTGCACGTTACAAACTGAAAGAAAAGTTTGCTACCGTTTGTCTTGAAGACTGGAACAATGTTAGAGAGCATATATTATAGACTCTTTAAGTGATTTACCTCTGTTCTGTTCAAAAGAAGGACCGACCTTTCTCTTGTATTCTGAGCTCAAGATTTTCAACACGTAACAAATAAAAATTCACTAACTGTGTAACTGTCTGCTAGTTTGGTTCGAAAATGCAAATCTTAACTACCAATGTTACTGCTACAAAAGTAATCATTTACCATTGTAGAAAACTTCGATTTGATTATAATAACTGTTTTCACCACAGCGGTCTTTGTATGATTGCCTATCACTTTCATCTGCTGTATTTAAACAGTAAAAAAAAAAAACTAGCTGGAACCCGAGCAAATTACATAAAATAAAACTTTCTGTTCTTCATTCACGGCAGGTCTCGTATCAAACATACGAAGCGAACAATTACAGCAAAAACTCCTATAGTAGACCTACCTCTTAATAAGACAAGACTTCTATATAGTAAATAAATATTTTTTTTTCTGTGCACCAAAAAACTCCAAAACTACCCAGCCTAATATTCTGTGTTTGGTGACATATCTTATGAAAGTTTAAAACGTGTGTTATCAAAAATATTTTTATGGCTATAAACAAAAGTTGTCGACTTATATACTGTTATATTGTTAAAGCTTTAGTAATAAAAATATTTCATAATACTGGGAAACGATATCATATCGAAGTCTGAACTTACCGTATGCTACCCGATGAATTAAACAAGACTATCATTTTCACTAAATTAAGATTATCTTTTTATTAGATGATGAACGTGTACGTCAAATCAGATTGTTATTGTTGAAAAGTTAGGTCTGGCAACATACCACCGGATATTCATATCAAAGCTTTACATGTGATAGTGAGACACGTTACTCACAATATTGATATATATATATTTTTTTCTTCGTTGGCACTTGACGATGCCTCCTAAAAAAGATCATGCAAAAAACTTTACAAGTAACAATGAAATACAATATAAATTTTGACAGGGAAGCGTCCATTTAGGATATGTTCAGTGAGGGTATGAAGGCGTGTGAAAAAAGTATGCAGTAGTTCGATCTTATTACAGATACATTATTAGCTTAAGTAACTTAGGACTCTAATTCCCTGCCATTTCATCTTTTATTTACTAGATGATGTTCTCCAATGTAAATACTTAAGATCGTGATTCAGAAACGGACCGACCAACCATCCAGCCAACCAACCATTCGAGGGAGGATGCAACCAATAAACTGTATTTTATATATAGTGGATATACATATATATGTAACTCGCAGTCGCTTGCTCCAGAAACAGCTGCCCATAAGAAATTATATATTCACTGGTATGGTTACTGTTATGAAAACAATCTATTGAAAAATTACTATTCATTTGGGTTGTGCTGTAATATTTCAGTTTTTAACTGTTACGTCCCTTTTACAGCACTAATCTCAACCCTTTCACGCTCGAATTACTTTTGTGGAACATATGACTGTTTTAGGGTAAAACTGAATTACTTAGTGGATAAATAACAAAACAAATGTCCTATAACTTTTTACCAGAGTTAGCAGGAAATTCACATTTCTACACATCATATTTAAACCTTTAAGTGACAGTTCACTTGTTTTTCAAACAACATCTTCCTCGGCATTTTTAAATGCCCAACAATTGTAATTTTCACTATCAAATAACTTTAGAAATATACAAAATTTTGCTTCGCAAAGTATCCATAGTAATGCGATCAGATTCACCGGGTAGCCTCCACTAGGGCCCCGGGAAGTACACGACTGCAGTCGACCAAAATTTTCCGAGCTACTGTAAGTCGTCGAAATCGAAAGGCTCTTTGATAACTGCTCCCCCTCCCTCGATCGTTCCCATATCCGGATTCAACAGTGCTTCCTAGTGACTTCTGAACGACAGGATTCCTTACCCGTTGTGGATTCCAGGGTACTTCTTGCCTTTCATGCTTTCTTCTTTCTGGATGGTTCTACACCGACAAAATTAATTAGTACATTGCCGATCAAAGTTCTCCACCTTTTGGAAATCCCTCTTCATCTATTGATTGGAAGTTCTCATGTATCAATTGTTTACATTGGTAACTTTTTTCTACTCTCCGTTGGCCTACTTTTCCGGTCCCCGTTGGCCAATGGATGGTTTGTATCCTGCCAGTTCTCAGCACATAAACTTATTCTACAAATAGGCATTATGAATTTTCTTCCCAATTGTCAGTGAGTGTATCTGAAGATGCCATCAGCCTGCTACCTAACTGTCATTGTATTTATCAAATACCAGCTAGCCATCCATCTTATTATATACCTATGTAGTAGCTACAATTGTACTCTTTATTTGTTATTTGCTCGTTTGATTAGTTGGTTATATATCCACTCCGTCCTGATATGAAGCAATAACCTAACGGTGAAGAAGTCGCTGCTTTGCCAAATGTTCAAAATCTAGGCAATGAAGACAACTGAAGTACCCATTGATGGTAGCGTAGAATAGATACACAATTTCACTGCCCGCGTGTTTTCCAGATCAACAGGTCTCATTTTTGGAGGAAAAAGTGTTTAAAAGTTGATAACATTTCACATCTTGGTACCACGGTATTCATGCATCACATCACTTCACTTGTGTAAAATTACTCTGATATCTACATGCATGCATTCATTTCACGGCAAAACATGAGTAGCTTGACGTACGTATTTGCATGTTTCTATACGCGCAGAACATGCATCTGAGTTGCATGCTCTCTTCTATTGCAAAAAGCTCTCAGAAGAGCCTAAGTTCGTAAGTATTCTAGTGCTTTGAAGTGCAGCGTATTTGAACGATTTGTTTCTTTGTCTCGCTATAGGAAAAAATCAGGCTTTGCTTTTCTGCAAGGCCTTCCGGCTCTATTTCTTGCTCGGTACGGCAGCTTTAACGTCAAATCCAGTTTAGCAACTGAGCGTTGTACGAGCTTAAATGTTTTGCTCTTTGTGCCTCAACTTATTTTTGAATTTATTTTTGAGGTGCTTGGCGTTTATGAAATACTGTCACTAGGTAAATGGTACCGACGTGAGTAGGAAAGAGCATTAATATAGTCTTATATGACCGTAATGCTGGACCATCACAAGATGCATTCACACGGACAACATGAAATGAGGTTGTGCAGCTCGCATGTCATTCATGCAGCCGGATCTACGGTACCGACTTTAAATGTGTATCGGAATGACGTGCTTGCTGCACATCCTTGCATCAAATTGCGCGTGCGAATGCATAGTGTGGCACCGGCCTAATCGAACAAAGCGCAACCTTACAGACCGTCTCAACCAATCAGAGTTCTCGCGATGCGTAACCAGCCGCAGAGCTACTGACTGTGACGTTAAACTTGACTTTGTTTTTGGTCACGTGAGAATGCGCTGTTCTCTCTTCTATTCGCTCCGGATAAAATTACAGAGTGCTGAGGAGCTTAAACCTTCACTGCCGACTCCCAAACTTGCTTCTAATTTAAAACACCGTTTCTAGGGCTCGGGCTACCGAATTTTATTTCTTCTCTTTAGTGCAATTCTCGTTTTCAGATGCTATGCGGACCCTCGGGCTGTAATACTATTTAAAGAGACAGATTTATGCTCGAAGGTAAACGGGTTAAAACAAAACTTTATGGCACAAGGACATAACTATCCAATATGTCTGTTAATTACCTCATTAACGCACATTGTCTCTGTTTCAACATAATAATAATAGTGTTGTTCCTACGAAAAGTGAAGGTTTTAATACGCGCGGTAACGGGTTCATTCTTTACGGTGCAGAAGAATCATTCGGCACAGTTTTGAATACTACCATGGTTACAAAATCATGTAGATTTTACGAATAATGAACAATTAACTCGTTAGCAGTATTATTTAGTAACAACGATTGTCAAACTAGACTTTTTTATATTAATTAATTGAAAATCATGTATTTTTACACACTATGTGCCTTATATTGAACTTTTGTCAATGCAGTGCAACCTGAAACAGTAAAGCTTCCCACAACCTTCATTACGAAAGGTTCGACAGAACGAGATATATCGCGATTCACGGGAAGTCTAAATTGAATGTCGTAATTGGTACGGCCATTCCATGAAAAATGGGCTCATTGTTTTCGAAAAAAAATCATGGAAGAAAAGAATATGGGCGGCAGAGGCATGAATATATTTTCTAAATTATAGTCCCACCAGTAAATACTCAAAAAAGAAAAAATATTTATACTTGTAGTAGTAGTATCCTTCCTCCTAAGCAGGTCCTACGGCTTCTTGACAGAACGCCAATAACGTCTTTTCCAATCAACATAAGGACCTCAAACAACCAATAAACTTTTTTTTTTGTAACAGTAGGATTTCATCTATTAGCAAGAAGCGCGCATACATGAGCACTGTCCAATGGCAAATTGGAAAATTACTTTTCATCCATTTTCGCTTATTTTGGCGCCCTAAAATCTGATAATCGTCTTCCACTGTTGACCTTTAACTATGAATTTGTGTTTCTTGTGGATAAACTCATTCTTATATCTCCACGAACAGCTTTCGTTTTGATTGAGGTCCCTGTGGTAACTAGAAAACATTTTTATTGAAGTTATATTCATTAGCTGTGGGACTTTTTTAGGACTTTAAGTAGGCAGCCAAATATAGTAAAATCTGTGCTTAAAGTTATGAAAATAGATGATACGTATTGCAATAAACACATGACAGGGTGAAGCCCGCTGCAGACGCTAGCTTTCTGTCCTTGAAATATAAGCCCTGATTCTTGTCTTGTCTCCGTTATCGAAGACTTGAGGATGCTCACGGTAGAAAGGAAGGCATCGGCTTTACATAAAATCTGTTCACATGCATACTTCAAATTCGATGAAAAGACTGCTTCATCAGTAATACATGCTGTTATTACTAAAAAAGAACAAAGCTAATATTGTATTAAGTGTCACTGTTATACCGACGCATTTGCGCTACAAAGAAAAAAAAATCGAGCAGAGTGGACAGGAAGCAATTTTTCCCAGCAGTTGCCGTGTACCGCCACACAGCAGTTAGGCGATGACTCGCATCTACAGTAATTAGTGTATGGAGGTGAAAATGTTTGAACACCAAATAGAGTTACAGTTGACAATACAGAAATTAATCACGACCACATATGCAAGCAATTGCACGCGTGAAACTTTTAATAACAGCGAAAATACGCGAGACTCAATCAACAAGAAGTCTTGCATTTTCATCACAAAAATACAATATGCTGCATCAGTGTCGAGGGCCTAAGCTCCCGAGGTCACAGTCGTTAGCCCAAAATTTTCTTCCATTTGCAGCGAAGACACAGGCCGGCCTAGCGAAGCAACTGTCGGCTGCAGCCGGCTTTACTGCGTTTGCAACACACCAATGAAAAATCTGCAGTTACTGATATTATTGCTGAACTTGATAAAAACGTGTCTGGGTGAACAGCGTAATAATTTCTTTGTGGACAGCATTAGGGTTCATCAAACGCAGTACAGTAAATTCTTTAAACAGAGGGCCCCGGAAACCGAGAAAACTTCTGAAATGACTGCTCCTGAAACTGAGAAAATCCAAAAGTGTAGACTGCATTACAGCGCCACCTGTCCTTAGGTGCAGTAAAAGCAAAAAGGTGTAGTAAAACTTAAATGGTAGCATATTGAACTCGATAATTTCAGGGTTTCCTGTGGTGTTCATGATTTTCTATGTATCAAAGAGAAGTTCTACAAACGACAAAGGAACAAGCAAGCTATAGAACTTTCAGTTTTGAACTGGATCTCCAGAAACAGACAATATGCACGTCTTCGTTTTAAACATTCCTCTGTATCAGGTAACCCCATAAACTCTTGCTTCATTTTTTTGGCTAATTCACTTTATAAACCGCACGAACTTTCTTATTTACCTGATATATGTAACATGGAATGATATTCATAAAAATCTTATGTTCGTGAATTGTGATGATATAGACGTAGTTTCTCCAATCAAAGCTAGTTACGCAAAAGATAGTTCTAGTCACCTGCAGCAGAACTTAGCGAAATTTTACAAATGAGTATTGATGTGGGGATTCATGTTTTGCACTATCTCTGGTCAGTCAAACGCGGTGATAAAAACTTGTGATGTTCAAACACCTTCCAAAGATTAACAAAGTCTTATTCTTACAAAAATTCGTTTTTTATGCACACAAAAAAGAATTGTCAGCGGTGGCAAGGATTTCTGCACATTTTAGCTTCACAAATGTAAGTCGAAAGCTATCTGAACGCAGACACCGACTGACTAGCTATGATGTCAGAAGTTTCCCACCAAGAAACAGCGCGCTAGTTTTCAGAATCAAAAACAATCAAAACCCCGCCAGCAGCGACAGCGCTACAGGCACTTGTCGATAGCGCTCCGGAGGAAATAATATTCGGCAGTTTTGACCCATTGCTGGCTGGCTACATTGACTAAAGAGCGCTTGGCTTTTGGTGGTCCCATCTATCTATCACTCGGGCACGTTGTCCCTACAATACCAGCCTCCACCGCTAATATCGCACTACCGAGGAAATATTCCACACTTCTGACTTATTAATTGCGTGCCACATTTGCCCAGCGCCCGGCGCTTGGCTTCTGGTGGTCCCATCCATCACTAGCCCTGCTGCCCCTACAGCAACAGCCTTCACCACCAATTTCCCCTGATATCTTTCTTTGCCCTCGGCAGCTGCTGCTTGTTTTTTCTATCGATGACCTATTAAGAGGATGATGTTTTTACAGAGGCCACTGACGGCCTCAGCTCGAAGAAAAAATTTGCTGCAATGAAGGACGGCTTTCTGGGCCTCAATTCCTCTCCCTACCTCGCGCTGCCTCGCCCTCTCCTTAGTTCTTGGATTTCTATGTTCGTCAGTAGTGGCAACGAGGCTATCGGACGAGTGAAAATGTCCTGTCGCTATCTACTATATAATAATTCACGTCGTGTTTTTATTTATTTATTTAGTTATTTACTAGTGGCCCATGCCGTCATTATAAATGACGGCATGGACCACTAGTACATATATAATGGACCTTCTTGGAGACTCTCGATGCTTCACCTTTACTGCCAATAAGTTTAACACGTGCACCATACCGGCACACTTTGCACCTGAACTAGCGGTACGTGTGACAATTCAGTTACGGCGATAAGCTTTTTGACGAGTACCAGCGGTAGTGCGTCACCGGGAACTCTGAAATGTTCCTACTTAGAATATATTGCCGCAATACTAAAGTCTGTACTGCCGTCAGTAGCTTCTATTTGATGCAATCAACATCACAAATCGCTGTCGTGCACAACGTGACGCTATGCGAAGTGGTTTACGGCAGAAGTGATAATGTTCAGCAATGAAACAGGAATTCATTTTGCGTAGGCGTGACTGTCATTTAGAAGTTATTGTACTCCCTGTAAGTCAGATCAGCATTATACTTCTGCGTTCTTGCCACAATAAATGTGATGAAAATATCCGTAAAAAATTATTCAAGAATCATTGAATAAATTGATGCCTTTTCAACAAAACATGGGCGATATTCCAATATCAACAGCATCCAATATCAACATTACAGGTGTATTGGATACATCGCTGTCACTCAGTCACCGGGAGAGTTTACCACACCATATTGCATAGTATTCCGGTGTATTTTACAGACAGTTGTACCAAAAATATCGCCTTCTGTCTTCAGGTATCGTCGTCAACTACCTCGATTAATCTCACTAGATAGTCAAACCTCACCGCATCATCGTTGTCTGCTTTACACTACCATACATTCTCATCTATTTCAACTGCAGTCGATATCAACATCAACAACAGGCATTACCAAGCACGACGCGTGCATTGCTACGCAGAGGAATACTGTGCTCTCGAAATGCTCGTTGCTCGGGGAATCGGTAAAAGTTTCATTGATTTCCGTGCAGTGCATTATTATTCAGAGACACTGCACCGCTGGGCTGAGACCTGAGAACGGAGGAAACTCCACAAGGTTATCATACCGCCACGCAAAAAGCCCAACAAGAAGAAAAAGGAAGAGAAAATTAGTGATCACAGAATAACTCTTATTACAGACTGTTTAATGCTGCCAATACCCGCGCCAGCAAAGGCAGAGCCATCATGACCATGCAAAACATCAACCCATGATCGACATCAACGTATGATGGTAAAAACGAAAGAGAATACTGGCTAGTACGGCATCGTCCCGGTTCCAAGGCAAACTCATGAAAAGCACTTGTACGCCGAGTATCCCTCACCCGAGCAAACGGCTCCGGAAGAAAAACTGCCAGTGGATGACTCGGGCAGATATATATTTTATAGAGAAAGCACACCCCACCGACTCTACGACGATGCGCCAGACCACAAGGCACAACACCATCCAGCATGAAAACACATCGACGAACCACTCTGTCAAGCAAACTCTGACGACAATCAGCAGCAGAACCCCAGATTAAGGAGCAGTATTCCAGAAGGGGGAGGACATAGCAATTAAAGCAGCGACATGTCAACTCTACCGAAACAAACACCCTCCAAGCACGTCACATAAGACGGATTTTCTGTGATGGTCGTGAGACAACTGTACGAATGTGGAGCTCAAACGTCAACTTTGAATTAAAATTGACACCAAGATTACCAAGTCAATAACCAGAGGAAGTGATACGCCATCCAGTATGAGTGCGGGGAAAGCAGGTCTCACTGTACGTGACCTAGACACGAGTATGTTCTTAGTCTTGCCTGCATTCAGCCTCTTCCCCTCCAAAGGAATCAGTCACCTCCAAATCCCCCTGAATGGATATTGAAACCTGCAACATATTAGCAGGATTTTCGCAAACAGCCAGCAAAGTAACATCATCAGCGTACCCAATGAGGAAATTCTGAACAAGATCAAACAAGTCCACTGTATATACGATGAACAACAAATGGCCCAAAATGCTACCTTGTGGTACACCAGATAGCACATACAAAACACTCTACACTTCCCATCAACAACTACACATTGGCGTCAACCAGACAAAAAACTGACTAATAACTGCAAAAAATGAACCACCAACGCCCATCAATCTTAGCTTATAGAGCGATCCAAGGTGATTCACGTGTTCAAAAGCAGCAAAGTCAAGCTGGACCAACCTTGCCTCATGACCCCCATCAAGTGCCAACTGCAACACTTGAGAAATATGAAGCAGAGCATCGAAAGTTCCCAAGCCCTTACGAAAACCATACTGGGTTGGGGGAAGGACACGCTGCTTGTCAAGAAAGCGACCCAACCTCGACGCAACTCAACTTTCGTAATCTTTCGACAAAACATTACTGAACTAAGACTGATATCTGTTAGAATTTTCGCGTAATTGTGTATTAAATAGTATTATCAATACCCAAAAGCATGGCCACTCAAAAAGGTACATTCTCATTAACACATAGATATGTCATTTATTCTATGCGTAAAATTTGTTTTGAAATTAATCCTTAAATTTCTCGGCGCTTTCTATGGAGATGTTAACATCACCCTTATCTGCTATTGCGTGTAGTGTCTTTGTCTGTCATTCGTGAGTGGTATTCTTATTTGATTCATTCTTAACAAGCACTTCACTCCTCTGTGTGTCACCGAACAAAGGGTCTGAAAAACGCGACATATGATGAGAGACCGGGGACCTCGATGGAACCTAAATCTGTGTGAGTGATCAGCGGTCGCAAAAACACAACCTGTAGCCCGAGTTGGAACTGCCACAAGTTTGCCCCGAAAAATAAAGACGCGGCAGCATAAATCACTTTCTTTTTGCGTGGACCGCTGCAAAAAGTGCGAAATTTAAAGCTAGCGTGACCAGAGGCAGCAAAGGTAGCATCGCGTCGAGCAGAGATTGCGCTAGTGACATGAAAGGTGCTCACGTAGATAAGAATGGCTCGTGCAAGGCACTGGGACCTGCATAAAAGAGCGCACCATTTATTGCTGGGCCGGTCACAATACTAAGCAGTGTCGCTGCTTTATACTCGATGTGCAGAGGAAAGAAAATTTGTGCGTCAGTGTAACTAAATTAACTTGGAAAATTAATGATGAGCTTTCATAGAAATACAGTAGTGGTGTTTCAAGTAGATTTTAAAACAGAGAGTGGGGAGTATAAAAGGGTTAAATTTGCTCGATAAAAAATGTCCCTCGATTTCTCTTTCCAAATGTATTACAGTCTCAAGTGACTAAAGTTTACAATTCGGCTCAGACACTATAAGAATAGTAAGCCCATTGCAGGGAGATACGCTGTACATAACTGAGTTAACTATTCATTCATTGCCAATTTGCATACTCATCATCCATGCGTGTCCCAGCAGTGCATTCCAGATGATCATGTGATCACACAGCTGTCTCGTGAATAGTAATTAGTTGACTTTTATGCAACCTGCCATCTGGATATTTCTGCCACTTTGCAATAACTACTGCATAGAATTATTCTGTATCTCTTTGTGACAAGTTAGTCAAACCATTCGTAGTCAGTTAAAATGGATATTTCAAATACTTGGAAAACACGCTGGCTGTCACTATGTGTGCAATGCAATGCAGGGCGGAAATTTAGACTCGAAACATAATTGTTATGTCTATTTCATAAGTAATTGGTCATTATTCAAAAATATTACTGTCTTTTTTATGAGTAAACGCTGTCTTCTTACAAAAGGATCAGAATGCAAAATATTTTGATGTGGTCGTGACAATCAAAACAGTTTGATATTTCGGTAACTACGTCAAAGCTATACAGATAAGAAGTTTTATATTATGTTCCCTGTAATATTTTTCCTTCAAATGTTGATAACTCGGAATATTGAGCTAGTTTCAATTATAACGGTAGTCTAAATTGTAATGCGGCCCACCTTTATGACAAAATTTCACGTGTGAAGTAGAAGAAGAGATATCGATCATATGTATGTGTCGCACACGTCCTGCCATGTAGATATGCAGACATAAATTCGTTTCTTTTCAGTTATCCTGAAATACTGCGAAATGTAAAGGGGCAATGGTCGATAATGTATCCAACTGAATCAAATAATTTTTCAAATATCCTAATTATTTCAATTATTCGACTTTGTTTTAACCCAGTGCTTCAGCTAGTAGCTTTCTGATACAGGGGGAGAAAATTTTGACAAATATAGTTAAAGAAGTGTTCTCACAAAGAGTTATTAGAATAGCAGCAAAGGCTTTGTTCGAATACCCAGACTACCTAACTTTAGGATTAGCTTAAACTTTTAGAGTCCTGATGAAACAGTGTTCCCATTCTTTTCGAGCATCAACACCAAATTTTAGGAAATAAATTAGTTAGTAAGTTAACGCATAAGATCCGAGTTTGAGAGACAAAATTGTCAGTAATTTGATTGGAAGAATTTTTCTAAATTTATAGGCCACAGTCGAGTTTGTGTCGTTGGACCACAAAGAATATTGAAAATTGAATGTTGACATTCAGGTACACAATTGTGTTGTTGGACCACAAAGAAAAGAACTGAAAAAATTGAGTATTGACATTCAGGTACACAAACAAAAGCTACAGATTTGAATTTTAAAGCACGTAAGGAAGAATAAACACAAAATTATTCGGCATTAGCACCATTTGGTGCGAACCCGAGCCTTGGCCCTGCACGACACCAACACCACAAGAGACAGACACATCGACACTGCGACGACTGTCAGCATTCTAATTTTGGCTAATTCATAGGCACGTAGATGTGTTCCCTTTTAAGCTAAATACAGCCAAAAAGTATAGAAATGGAAAATTTATTTTTACGTAGTTGATATCAACGATTCCAAACATTCACCAGAACCGTTCGCTGGCGTAAGACCATCACCCGCAGTAGGGGACAAATTCAACAAAGTCATTTTTGATGTACGAGGTTAGGGCATAGTCCTATTCCTTCCCAGAGATTAGCTCTTCAATAATAACATAAGAAAAAATAGAACGCCCCGTTCTCCAGACAATGTGCCGTGGTGGAGGCAAATTCGCCGCAGTGGAGAAAATTCAGCGCCGTCATTTTTTACAACCAGCTAGGTCTACTTTTCTGGCATGGGTCGTATCTATGTCAAGCCACCAAACTCCCTACAAAAAATTATGAACATTGCTCAACTCCTTCAACCACTTATTCGGTGGACAGACATACAAATATATATACAACTAGAACGCCTCGTGGCGTAAGACCATCACCAGCGGTGGGAGCAAATTTCATCGCTATCTTTTTTATGGCCAGCAAATCCTAGTTTTTTGGCGTGGGCCACATCGAGGACAGCCCACCAGACTCCCTGCGAAAAATCATTAACATACCTCAACTCCTTCTACCTGTGTTTAGGAGTTTGAGTTAAGAGCAAATTTCATCGCCGTCACTTTTACGGCCAGCTAGGCCCAGTTTTTGTAATGGGTTACATCTAGGTCAACCCACCAAACTCCCTACAAAAATTATGAAGATTGCTCAACTCCTTCGACCACTTTTTGAGTCCACGGACATACAAATATATTTACTTAAATATTCAACGAAAACATTATCAACTCTCTCACTTCATTCGTGAGTGATAAACAGTTAGTAGCCACTAGGCTTAACGCCAACATGTGACCCCTATAAAATTAAGCTCAGCTGCAACCGAATTCGTTCAATTTAATACCTAACTGCGAGCATCAGAAAATTAGAAAGTGAGTTTAAAGTAAATTGAATTTTTCTGTAGTTGTCTGTTCAAAGAACCAATCAGTCAGCAACGATATCGCCATGGACACATGCACCAAAAATATTCACTCATATAATAATATTAAATTAAATAAAAATTAAATGCAAATAAAACTTACCTCATTTTAACACTAAACTAAACGAAATTGAACTTGCACAAAGTAATAATAGTGGTTTCTCATTACTGTAAGCTAAGACGCAATCGGTTGGTACGGCGATGATGGGTTACACGCAGCACATTAGCCTTATTTTGGCTGGAGTTTCTCCCATGAGCGTTGGTTTCGCTCCTTAAGAACGAAGGGCTCTAATTTAATAAGCGTTCCAAGAAGCAACTTGCTGAAATTCTTATACGACAATAAGAATTTTACCAGTTTAAAAAAAAAAAATTCGAGTAACGGAAACGATCTTCGTCAACGACCCCATTTCACATATTTCCTTAATTTTTCCGTCAGGTAACGGTTTATTCAGTTAACTTTGCGCTGGAACAGCGAGATCGCCTGTTTATGCATCTGTTTATGTAGACAATAACCCAGTAAATCATCATCGGATCCGGACCTTGTGTCGTGACGCAAACACCAGCATCAGATATCCGCCCTGCATGGCTGCCAGAAGCAGACGAGCGCTACACCCTGCAGACAAGCTCAGCATCGACGAGCAATTTTTCACCACTCATTTATTTAGCCTCCTCATTTTTCTGGCACTCCGGTCGTGTTCTGCTCTGTGATTCGGCGGCCTGTCAGCAAAGAATGGGGGTCAGTGAGTGCGAACATTCAGTAGTTCGAAACGATGGTGTTGGCATTGCTCGCGATTGGGCTAGGCGTATACCTTTGCAAATCCTTAGATAACTAAAGGAGGCATCAACATGTATGTGTCAGGAGTTGGGTTAAAACGGTGCTATGGACTACAAGCAAGAGTAAACAATAGGAGGCTTGATGCAGGAGTCACTGAAAGATTTTAAGAATCAATTAAGTATTAGTAAGATTTTGACAGGGATTAAATTTTGAGGAGGAAACTGTGGGACTTGTTTTAGAACAAGGACTGGGATTGAGAGCTGTAGGCACTCACTCTATTGAGAGCTGCACGCACTCACTCTATTAAGAACTGCAGGCACTCACTCTGTTTAGAACTGCAGGCACTCAATCTACTGCGAGCAGCAGGCACTCACTCTAGTGACAGCGTGCAAGTACTTTTTTGTTATTCTTGTTCTTGTTGTTTCCAATGGGTGCATGAAAGTCCTGCGCAGCAAACTACCCGAATAAGAATTGAAGGCACTGCACAGAGTGTGTATTGCCCAAACAACGCTTTTTCTCCTCGTTTTCGTTCCAGTCTCTCCCTCAGAGTGCACGAGGAGAAGGTCCTGCAGCGAACTGCAGTACACTAATAAGAGTTGAAGGCAGTGTATCGGAAGCGTATGGCGCAAACAGCAAAAAGGGGCCGTTGCGTGAGAAGGAGGCGAATTCGAGTTGATTGCATGTGGCGGTGCCGGCGGTGGTGGTGGGGGGGTAGCATGGAAGGGGTGTGGGTTAAATGGAAATGGAAGAATAGCGTTGGCTCTGTGGAACTGAAGGGACGGACTGGGAAGGGTAGTGAGGAGGAGAAGACAGAGGAGGGAGAAGGGAGGAGAACGGCTGATCGGGGCAGGAGGAGTAGGGTCGCTTGTGGTCCAATAAAAGAGCAAAAAGCCTGTCATGAAAAAGGCGGCGTTGGACCAAAAACACTTGGTTGGAACTAAAAAAGTTTAATTAAAGGCGAAATTTCGGAAGAGCTTCGATGAAGAAGTTTTGTTGCAGGGAATTCTTGCTCGGAGCCTCCACGGGAGGCTAGAGGCCAAGAGGTTAGAAGTTGGCAAACTTTCGGCTCTCTTTTTTATGAATGATACAAAGTGGAAACGGTGAGCGTGAAAACACTTCTGAGGCAACGAAAATTTTGAAAATGTAGAGAGTTGTGATGTAATTGCAACCCAGCAGATTTTGAACGGCTCTTCAATAGCAAACTGTTGGCTGATATACGTATGATGTTTGTGGTAAAATGCCAGCCAAAGAGCCATTGTAACCTATTGAAGGCACAACATACGCTTGCTAGAAGAACACAAAAAGAAGCTATTGAATGGCTCTATTTTGGGCGTATTGTGTTAGCAATTGACGAAAACTTTGCTTGCTCTGGTATGTTCACGATATCTAGGGAAGCAAATCTATCCTATTTTTTTAAATTTTACACCACCTTAATCAGATGTCGCTTTCTAGACGATTCATGAGCCCATCTTAGAAATTGCAAGCATGCTCAACAGGAAACCATGTGACTTCTTGATACTAATTCTGTGCATGCATATTTTTTTCTTGGGACTTGTGTATAAATTTCCAGACACCTTTTCGAATTTATTTCTATAAATCATCGAATAGGCTCATAAGCAACAAATTTAAATGAAAACCACAAGAGAAGATAATAAAGGTGATTTATGACGCCTGTTCAAGAAACTACAGAATAAGGCGTCACTGAGCCTAACCCCGTGTGTCGTACTCGGCGAATTTCAACAAAGAATTACCATGTCTTTCTTATGATCGCGCTGCCACGCACTACATTTGTGGCAATGTCTAAACTTATTAGACTAACAACGTGACAACTTGCTTTCACTGCAAGCTTTTCCAACTTCTACACTATCACTGGTTTTAAAAGAAATAATTTAAACTCAAACCGAGCACCACACACAAATAAAGATCGTGTTACGCACAGTAATTGCTGATGAGCAATCAACACGACTCATCTTCAGTTTATTTATGTCGCCTTCTGGCAATATGCGGTTGCAACCTGCAAATGTTACTATGTCGTGACACTCGGTAGTTAAGTGATTTTTTACGAAGAAACGATCCAAACTATTGCAGAGCAAAGTAAAGAGAAAGGCTAAAAGAATGGGTGCAGAACCAACAGCTATGAGGAAGTATCTTATTTCAGAACATCTGCATCAATTCTTCAAGTATGCATTCAGTATCATTGCCCTTGTGACCATTTTGTATTGATTGACCCCTTTCTAAATTATTAGTATTATTAGAACTTCACGCTCGGGCCACAATGGACAATATAATATACATGGCATGTGGTATATAAAACTGCGCATGAACCGCAGACAAGGAGCGACGAATTAAATTTCGAACATGTAGTGCATCCTAAGTGAAGCATTGTACAACACTGGGAAGCCGGACTCGCTGCCATGGAATATCCATCTGGAAGCCATTAACAGCTGACTTAAACTCCTGGAAGTCGATACCACCGACAGCTAATTTCAGCAATATATTCCAGACAGAAACTTACCAGGCCAGAAAATACTGATTGAAATGATGAGCTTGACGCCTGACAGCCTCCAATGTATAGGAGTGGGCATCAGCCACAGCACTTGTATTTCTCTCAAAGACCTTGAGACTTGGAACAGAAGAATACAACCAATGTCTTTCATTGTGCATCTTAAAAAGCTCACAGAGGCCGGCAAACATGTCGCCTATGGGACAGATTCAACACATCATCTTCAAGACAACACTCACTGGGTGAGCTAATAATTCGGTCTAGCAGATGCAGGTGACTATCAGCGACCGAATCCCAGACCGATGAGCAACACTCCAACACAAGCAGCAAGATAGCATAAAAGCATCTATGGGCTACATCTTTGTCGCCAAACACTAAATTTTCCTTACGTAGAAGCCCAATGTTACTCGAAACCCGTGACACGAGACACGTAATAGGCGCCTCGAATGTAAGCGTCTCATCGAAAACAACACCAAGAATCTTCAGAGAGTTAGATCCCAAAAGCACATTGGCATTTATGTTTAGAGATGGATGCTGGGTTAAAAGTGTCAGAGACCGACTGACAATCATAGTTTTAGCCTTGCTGGCTCTATACTGCAGGCGGAACACCAAGTACTAAAGCGCAACAGGTCCCTATTGAGAAACTGGGCGATAACATTACGCATGCTGGGGAGATTGGGGCTAATGGTGAATGCCCCGGAGCCTTTCCGCCCCCCCCCCCTCCCCCGAAGTACAGGTAAATGAATTGGATTATCGTGATCAAAGTAGCAGACTTGAACAAGCTCTATCTTTACTATTCTACTCATAAAGGAGAAGTAACTTCAGTCTTAGGTTTCCAACCCATATATCATACCTTAAATTTTTGTTCCTGCTGCTTTAGGTCAAGGTCACTTACACGTTTTGCTACAAGAGTTTGCGTAGAAAGCAGCAGCAGGTAAAGCTTTAGATGAATTTCCTAAAACATCTTGACAAGTGGTAGGAAACATCAGCGGTTGGCTTTAATACTCACTTTTAGAATATCAGTAGTCTAGATGCGTTCCGACTGTCGGTTTCATATGCATAGGTACTATACCTAACGCAAATATATACATATTATGTACATTATCCATCAAATTTATTCTCTGAGACCTAGTGCACTGTGGAGCATTCGTATTGCCTCTGAGTTTCACAAGTACTGCGATATGTTCACTAAGATTGTGGAATTACACCAAACAAAAATTTCACGTTTTAATAGTCACTGATACTATCCCCATTTTCAGTATATTATTTTTCACACAAACAAACTACCTTTGCACTAGTAATACACTAGTAAAATTTTATTTCGTAGTTACAGGCTTACAGGCAACGTTTATTTGCAAAATTCATCCGATATTACCTAATAAGAACAACTTCATCTTATCGGCCCTTTTAATTTAAACACTCATTCCAAAATGGCGAATCGAACTCACAAGAATGAAACTCCGGACGAGCTGAAGCTTATGGGATTAGATTGCTTCGGGCGCAGTAGAGGCGAACTGATTACGCTTTTGCCTTTCTCGATGGTCGTCAGTATAAAGTAATGAATATTTAGTTTGTGCTGCCGTGAAAATTATGCCAGAAAGGCCAAACTTCGGCCTAAATCTCGCCTTCAAGTTATGTAAGACACTGAAACAGGTCGTGTGTGCTGTCTAAGACTTGAATAATGTATTATTAATTACCGCTGCTCTCTCCCTCCAGCTATAAAGAAGCAAATATACAAAAGTATACACTACGAAAGTCTCACACCATGACACGCAAGAAGTGCTGTATTAGTCGAAACACTTTCTAAAATAGAAGTGTTCTAAGTAAGATCGGCTGTAGCAAAATTATGGTGTAAGTAGCTTTTGGTGTCAAAGCGCAACGTCGGATGTAACTGTCGTAGATTTTCCTGCTGGAAAACCCGTATTTCTACTCGAACATAGGAGTAGGAGGAGGATGACAGGGAAAACAGAATTGACATTTTTTGCAAGTATGCACATCCTCTGCAGGCAATAAAACTCGAAGCTATATATATGAACGGTTGATACTTTGTTTTTCTAGATCTAAATCTTAAATAACAATATTTATACCTTTCTGAAGGGCATGGCCGGGCAGCCGTTGCTGCATGGGTTTGTAAGCAGTAGCCATTCAAACGCAAGCTTATGCAAACTCCTCAAAATGTATCAGTCATATTATTTGCTTTGACTTCAAAAGAACCCGCCATATCAACCTGTTATTTTAAAGCAGCTGTTCCGTTCAATATCTGATAGTTTGCACCTGTGGAAATTCCATAAAACAAAAACATTGTTTTTCAGTGATATCTCCGACCCGAATAGTCCAAATTTTCCACTATGCAATACTGAAAAAACCTGTGGAAATTCGTACAGCACAAAAACATTGTTCCTTAGTTATGATACCCTCGGACCCGTATCATGCATACAAGGGGTGAAAATGTTCTAAGTCTAGCAGTGAATCTTTTACCTAAAACGTGCAATAGCAGCTTATATTAGAACTTGACTCCTTTTCCTCAGGAAGCAAAGAGTGTGACGGGAGGACTCAATGTGACTGAAATAAAACTTAGCCATGACTACCTGTATCCGAATGACGTCACATCGACGAGTCGAGGTATTTGAGGACGGAATCTCAGGCCTTCGTAGGTTGGGTTCTTATTCTTTACCAAAAATATAATTAGCGTTATTTTCTGTTGATTCAGAGGTTCTTTCCCTCTTATCTAGGGGGGAGGCCCGGTAATGTGGCAACACACTTAGCCATGACCGAGTGCTGTGAGTAATGTGTAGTGAGGAGGTCATGTACGTGTTTCGCTGTAGAGTGAGTGTCTTGCCAAGGGATTTAAGGCGTTATTGTGGCCCCCAGGGTAGGCCACGGAGGACGTGGACCCCTGGGCGGAGCTGGCGTGTCGGTGAGGAGCGGCGTCTGGAGCGAAACGGCTGTAGCGCACGAGCTGCTGCAGCAAAGGTAAAACAAATCTTTTACTGTGCACACTCAACCGGCTGTTGGTTGGGCCAGTGGAGGTCAGAGTGCCTTCACGAGTTGACTTTGTGCTTACGGTAGCACGGGCGTGGTGTGTGCAAGCTGCACTGCAATATTGCTTAGTTTTGAGGTATTTGACCAGTGTGGAGCTTGCCAGAAAAATCCGCTAAGCTCACTGCAGCCGGTCAGTGAAGCCGTGCTGTGTTTGTGCTTAGCTTCTGAGATATTTGACCAGCTTGGAGGTTGCCTAAACCCGTTTAATTACCACCACCAAGGAGGTTATGTTTTGGTCGTGTTTGTCTGTCTGTTTATTTGTCTTTCTGTCTGTCACAAAGATAACTCAAAAAGTTCTCAACCGATTTGGACGAAGTTTACTACGATTGTTAGGTATGTTAGGAGGAACGGATCAATATTTTTTTGATGAAAATATATCTATCCGTTCCTTTGTTTGTTTGTTTGTCTGCCTCATTTTTCTCAATGCCATAACTTAAAAAGTTATGGATGGATTTTTATGAAATTCACGCGAGTTGTTGGGTATATAACAAAGAGTGGATGATTGAATTTTGATAATGATCCGTTTGTTCGTTCGTTCGCTCGCTTGTCACTGTTTTTAATTTTGTACTTGTTAGCACAATAACTCAAAAAATATTAAATGGATCTTTATGAAATTTATAGGATTTGTTAGTATTGTTGGAAGACATAAATGATCAAATTTTGGTCCAGATAGGTTTGTTCGTTTGTATGTTTGACTTGTTTGTCATAACGTTTGTTAGCAGTATAACCCAAAAAGTTATGTACTGATCTTCACGAAAATTGCACAAACTGTTTTTACTATCAGAAGATACGAATGATTAGATTTTGGAGTTTATGAAAAGAAAATAATGGTTTCAGAGCCAATTTAAATTTTTTGCTACCGTTGCCTTGCTTGGCCGAGGTATGAGCTCCCAGGGTGCTCTAGTTTCCTTTTATTTTCTCTACGTGAGAGAAATCATAGGAAACTTTCTGTTCTTGAAGACAACCATTTTACCATGTTTTGTGTATGGGTGTAGCTCATGCAGCTGGTCAGTCAGGAGTGGGAGACTGAACGAATAACGGCGAAAAAAATACGACGATGTGTTTAAATTTGTTTTTTGAAGAGCTCTGTGAATTAAATATGAAGTGTAAATGTGGCTTCACCTGAAAAAAAGTTAAATCAGGATGCTGGACTGACCCAGATCTAGCCTTTGGTGCAGTGAAAGCTTCCACCTGCCTGCACCGCAATGTTTTATTAGTAATCAGTTTTTGCTCAATTAGTATAGTTTCTCGTCATTTATGTATGTGCTTAAGTGACAAAAATTTATGACGTTTTTTTTTTTCTGGCGAAAGTAGTTAAAATACTCATTGGCTTCTCAGCCATAGCTTCGTTGATGTTACGTCATTGATGACGTCACTCTTTGATGCTAGTTTCTCGAGAGTCCTCCTGTTTTTCTTTGCTTCCTGCCTTTTCCTATTGATTCTTTCCCAGGTCGTATCAAGGATACCTTAATGTTCCCCTATCTAATACTGATAAAAGCGCTACGGTAGCACTAAGTATTAGAGCAAAAAGCAGATAGACAAGTGTACCCGGCCGTCAGAAATGACGGCGACGACATTTCTTCATTGATACGGTTGCTCTATACTTTCACCACCGTCTGCAATCTGGCTTAATTTTTGCTGATCTGTTTTCTTAAGTAGTGGCAGAAATAGAGTGATAAACAAGGAAATAAATTAACAAACAAATTAATGAACAGAAAAACACAGACCGGTCGTTGATGTATTGTATGTAGATGGCGTTCCATATGTTACGCCTGGCAGGTACAGAACTCATTTGTTTATCACCCGCGAACAAAGTGAGAGAGGTGATAATGTTTTCTGAAGATTTAAGTAAATAACTCTGTATATATATATATATATATATATATATATATATATATATATATATATATATATATATATATATATATATATATATATTTGCATATATACATATTTGTATATATATTTGTACATTTGTGTGTCCACCCAATAAGTGGTCGAAGGAGTTGAGCAATGTTGATAATTTTTTGCAGGGAGTCTGGTGGATTGCCCTCGATGTGACCCATGCCAAAAAACTGGGAATAGCTTCCCATAACAAATGATGGCGCTGAAATTTGTTCTCCACCCAAAAACAGGTAGAAGGAGTTAAGCTGTGTTCATAATTTTTTGCAGGGAGTCTGCTGGGCTATCCTCAATGTCACCCATGCCAAACAGAACTAAAAATAGGATTAGCTGGCCATAAAAAATGATGGCAATGAAATTTGCACTTCACCCAAAAAAGGTAGAAGGAGTTGAGCTATGTTCATGTTTTTTGCAGGGAGTGTGGTGGGCTGTACTCGATGTGACCCATGCCAGAAAACTTTCATTAGCTAGCCATAAAAAATGATGGCGATGAAACTTGCTCCCAGTGCGGATGATGGTCTTACGCCACGAGGCGTTCTATTATTTATTTATACTAATCTTAAATATTTTAAGTACGAACAGTCCGTATCATTAACCCTATCTGCTCCAAGGCGGTACAAAATTGTATCGCCCTACCGTTTTTCGTTCACAGTTCTGCTCCCAGTGATATTCAACCCCCAAACTTTCATGACTTTTCCTAATTGATCATGACTATCAATAAAATTCTAATATATCCGCACATTACAGCCAAAAATGTAGATAAATATAAATATTTCACAAAATTAGATAATAACATTTCCATGTAGATTTTTTTTTTTTCATACTCAAAGAACTTTCGAAATTATCACTAAAAGACAGCAACAAGGCTAGAAATAAAAACAGAAGCGATTATACGTTCAGCCTGTGAGAGTATGAAAATTGCGGCAGATGTGCTGCCGCAGTATTCACTCTGTACTGCCCGGAGATATTTTCTCAAATTCGAATTTAATTGACAGTTAAACTACTTAGGCATTCTTTTTTTTTTTAAATCAATAGACGAAACAATAGTTCAAAAAATGACTTTTTAGGCTATGAAGAAAAAACTAGGATATTGATAAAGTTATGCTCATTTTTAGTGGGCGGTACAAATTTGTCTCGCCTTGGCGCTCAAGCGGCTGAGAAAAAAATTGGTAACGGATAGGGTTAAAAACTAATTAAATACCCGGCCGATGGCTGTAAGAGAAAGCATCGGATTACATCAACTGTTTGCCTAGAACTTTTCGATTGGGTGAGAATAATTAGTGAACGCATCAGAAATTCAGAATTGTAACCGCAATTTACAAGATTTCTCCGTTAGTTAGACTCTAGGCGTTCTGTATCTCATTATTTTCCATTGTCAGTAGTGTTAGTCTCATTGCATGAGATATTCTTTATGCTTAAGAGGCAGTTCATTCGGTGGCTTCACAATGTCTTCCCGTAATGAGCCTGTTATCACAGAGATTTCGAGGTTGTACGTTGCATGCTATATAGAGATAAACGGTTCCTTTGTTTCGGTCCAATTAACTTACGTAGCCAGTTGCTTGCGGCTTACTTACTTACTTATTTACTTACTTATTGCTTGTTCTACTTTCATTCTCACGTACTTGCTTCTTTGCTTACCTGATTACCGACTGATTTATCTTGCTTACTTACTTACTGTCCTGGGCTTTGACTTATACCTAAATTTACCCTTTCTTTCTAATTCACTTACCCTACTTGTTTAGGGTCGCGTTCACTTCACCTTAATCATTTTTTCCAACCTACTGTCCTACTCAAATTCCTACTTGCTTGCCAACTTACAACATTTTTTTAAAAGAAGCTCCTGACCCAGATTTCTTTAAGATGTCTTGCCACTCACTGCTTATCGGGAGTGCGAGTGGCAGCTTCAGTCTCAGCGGCCGTTTTTCGCCCCGCACTTCCCGAGCGCCTCTGCGTATTTTCACATGAGCAGCAAACCCCGGCCGAGGGCCTGGGATTTAGAGCTCATGTGCCGGGTGCTGAAATTCTTTTGTTCCGACACAAGAAATTCTTTAATTCTTTGACAGCCAATTGTTGCTGACTTGAAACACAGTGTTGCTCTTTAGGAACATATTGGTCTATTTTTGAACACGATGGTGCTGTTAGGAGTAGCTTGCTACGTACCTCCTTTAAACACGCCGTTCCTGATCGGAGCAGCATATAGCTATTTCTGAGACCGGTGATGCTGTTTATGAAGAGGCTGTTACTATTTTTTGGCGCATCGTTTCATTTTTTTAATACTGCGATCATCATCAAGTTGTTACTAATTCGAACATCGTTGCTAATTATAAGTGCAACCAGTGATGTGCACCGCCATAAAATGACGGCAGAAAATGTTAGCTTCATCAAAGCCTGTTTTTTTTTCACTGTTATTGGTTGTGCTGTTACCTTTTCCCTTACGTAGGTGTTCATGCCTGTGGTCATGATGCTACGACAAAGAAGATGCATTACGTCAACTATATCTTCCTTTTAAAATGTCAAAGCATACCTACTTTAGTAAAAACATTCAATATTTCAAACAGTCCTAATAAATACGACAATGGATCGACTTTTTGCTTACGACAAATTTAGAAAAATCAATGCAAAGGAGCAAGGATTTTTATATGGATCGTGTCTCAGACGCAGCGATTATACGTCAATGATGGATATTGTCTGAACCAGTTTTTATTGAAAAAATAATGAAAAGAGAGTGAAAGCTATAAATAGTAATAGTAGTAGAGGGGGTTACTAATGCAGCAATAGTACGTTGCATCGCGGCAAATTTTTAGTGATTTTTATCTCGGATTTTTTACCGGAAAGTCTCATTTTTAACTAGAACTGTCTCAAGTGACCAGCGTTTCACTACTAGCAGGAAAGTAAGGCACAGATCCTCTCCAATCCCACACGGCACGGTTGTTCGGTTAGTCACACCGCACAAGGTGAAAAAAAGACAAAATAAAAAAAAAGAAGAGAGAAGAAAGAAACACCCGTGGGGGGTCCCTTCCGTACTCTCCCCCTCCCCCTCTTCTCCCCACACGGAAACAGGTTGGAGCCTCATGTGATGAGTCGCTCACCATCATTTGAGGGCCTACCTGGAAGAGCAGCAGGGGAATTATAGAGAACCTCCCTAACTTTACAAACTACCTCGTCTGCAGGAACTACGGCTAGCTGCAACATCCCCTACAGAACAGACATGTGGACAATCTTTGGTTGAGTGAGGCCCGCATGTATACTGTATATATATAAATATATTCTGACAAGAATGGGGTCTTCAGGAATATACCTCTGAGCGTGAAGAAACTAACATCGCCCCTGTCTCTCAGTCGTGGGATACCTTATTCAACATACGAAGCTGTACTATTGTACAGAGAAGGAGCACAGGAAAACACAGATTTGAAGCGCAAGGAGTAAAACTCTTCCATGTATTTTTTAAGAAAAGCTTTGTTTCTCACCACTGTTTGTTTCCTGTCTTCGCTTCAAGCACCATTTAAGCTACCGGCCTAAGCACTTTGAAGCTTATAACTGCATTACTGAGTCTGGACAGAAGATTCTGCTCGCTGATCATTGTATCAACAATTGCCCTTGTTTATTAAAGGGTCAGATTCTACCGATCGTTTCTCCACAGAATAGTTGGGACATGAAATATATGACAGATATATAAATATGCGTTAGTCTTGATCGCAGTGTTTGATGTTACTGTCGATGTACACGTAATCCGTGTTTAGGAGTGTAGAATCGTGAACACTGGAGCAATTTTAATCTTAGGACTAAACTCCGTAGATTTTTAACAAAAATTGAGTAACAGTGGCTACTAATGTATATATTTTATATATACATAATTGTGTTTCCAAGTCTTCAAAAAAGTAGTGCAGTGGAGTTACGTTTCAAAAGGTGATACTCACACTAATCAAATAATAATATATCTCATTTATGTATATGTTTTATTTATGTAGCTACTGTATTTCGTATTCCTACCTGTATGGGGATAAGATAGATAGAAATTTGACACTCAAATGAACAAACACAGATGTTAACATGTACCCACCATGCAATTGCCCCCCCCCCCCGCTTTTTCCCTTCCTGCGGGAAACTTTGCTCACAGCAGCAGCACTTCTTTATATACTTACCTTTTAGCGACACTTTCGTTTTCATTAGTGAAGACTTTTTCAAATGCACCAAATAATTTAAACTAATCTTATCACTCTAGATTTTATAGCAATACCTTGGCTACGTGAATGACGAATGAAGAGCTGATTGAGCAGTCAAGGTGCTTCCTTATCCGTCATATTTTTTACCTCCACGGAATACACTAGTATTCTTCTATAAGAATGACCTATTACATATATATATTTACATGTGTCGCGTTACGCCCTGAAGGTAAAATATAGGAAATTCGAGCCATGAAGGTATTGCTACGGTGTCTATGATACGGGGATGCATTCGGGTAAACCAAGGGTAGGCTTGTTGATTACTGTGAACCTGAGCTGTCCTGCTCGAGCGTGTTAGTGCATGTAAAGGTAATAATGGAAATGCCCCTGATTATGCCATATATTTATGTACAGTAAACCCTCTGCACAACGGACACCTCGGGGGGAATGCCTTGGTCGTTGTGCGGATGTGTCAGTTGTGCCGGAAAGAAAATCCCCTCTGCAACAACGTACAATCCTATCCGGACTTCGGACTTTCCCCTCTTGCACAACGGACTACCACTCTGACACACCGGACACATTACAGACTAACGCAAACAAAAAAGTTATGTAGGCACGCTTCTGTTTTGTGGTGCAATAGCATGTCCGTTGTGCTAGAGAGGTTTATTCAGCACAACGGACTTTCATTGGTTTTGTCCATTGTGCTGATTATTTTTCCGTTCTTTTGGAGGGCAATCAGCACAACGAACTTTTCCGTTGTGCGGATGGGACCTTTCGGACTAGAATGAAAAAGTCCGTTGTGCCGGGATGTCCGTTGTGTGGATGTCCGTTGTGCGGAGGATTCACTGTATATACATATTTTCAGGTTGAATATTGAATTTTCATTTGAAAATCCCTCTAAGGATCTAATACAAAGAATGACCGTCGTGCGTTTATAAATATGTATATATTTATTTATATGTTCGGTCTCACGCTCATAACAAAATAGATAGGCAAAAATTAGCTCTGGGCTTCCTGGCTTCATCAGTGTATTCATCTGCTTGAAGACTGTGGTGATCCTGCCATGCTTCATACTGTAGAAACTTGATAGGTAGAAAATGTTTCAGTATGCTGATGGTGGCACTGGAGCAGTGTATCTGATGATTCCGATCCGGTCCGGACTTTCTTTGACTATACGTTGAAGTCCACTCGATGCAGATGCATACAGCTTAGCTTCTCTAAAGAATCTCTTCCATCGTGATACGTAATCTGTCCTGAAGTTTTCTTCATTCAAACTTCAGCTGCCCTTAGGTTACACTGGTCGTCTTATTTTGACTACATAACTCGAGACAAATGGTAAGATATTCTTCGGCGATCAGCACGGGCGTAAATGCCCCGATGATTTCTTGGCAGCAAATTGTTTTCTCCATTTTGGGGTCTTCTTTCAACAGAACAAGTTTTCTCCGAGTCCGAGTTATATGCCACCCTCGAGTATCTTGGATACAAAGCTAAAGCTCCGTATTTATTAGAAGCAATGTCAATTGTGGATAAAAAAAAACATTGCTAATCGTTAGTAACAATGAACGCAGTTCTTGCTCTTCCAGCTTCTCTTGCCGTTCCCGTGAAGTCTGATAGTCATTACTTTTTCTCTACATCGAAATTATATTTTCTTTTGGTTTACGATGTACAGATTTAGTAGTAGAAAATCAGCGAAGCGTAGAGGAACCAATTTTTCCCGATGCAGTAGACGTAACAATTATTTGTCCAACTTCTTGGTAGCGAAAATTTTGTTACGATGAAGCTATCTCACTGTGTATTTTGGATACGCAGCGGAAATGAAATTCAGTGATGTTTCAGTCTTACTAATATAGTTTTTTATGTCATCTAAGGAAGGGAAGGAGTGTGCTGAAGACGAACTGAAGTGTACTGCTCAGTAGAAAGCACGCATCTCATACGATAATTTGAGTCGGCAGTCGTAGCGTTTTCCTCTATATGTATTTTAGTTAAGAAAGTACAATCAGTGAAGAAGTGTCACCACAAACTTCTTGTGATAAGGAAGATGCAAGCAAAGAAAAGAACATTCCGCACCAGCCTATATTAAGCAAATACATATATTATTGCGTGAATTTTTTCACGCACGGGTCCACTAGTTGATAAGAAAAGAGGAGCGACAGAGGATCTTCGTGAACTACTTATTTTCTGAAGTAATTTAATCACAAGTGCTGCTCACTTGGGTTGAAATAGAAATGACTCATGTCTTAAGACAATGTTAGTTAGCCGCTGTGGCGTATCTTTCAGAAGTTTATTGGTAATGGAAGTATGATTACTGACAAAATTTCATCACGAATTCCTCGCTGTCATTTGTGACAACGCGGACACTGTATGTATAGGCCATTCAAACCACCCGTTCAAACCACACCTGTTCTGCAAAATATTTAACTGGTATACAGGTGTGGTTTACGTAAAACGAGTGCAAAATGTTCAAATTTGTAGAGATTGTTTAAAGCAAGTAGAGCATTGGTAAAACGCAAACAGGAAAACCAGTAAAAGCGATGATATAAAAAAATCATGCAGAGTATTAATACTGGAATATACCATACTGATTCGTTCACCGTAGTTACTGTTTACATAGTATCACTGAAGAATATATTTGTTTTTGCTACTATTATCGAAAGTAACGTCCATTGTTATAAAATTACGTTTAGACTGAAACGATTGAGAAACAAATTCACTAGCATTGCCTTAAACTAAACCTAATATATTCCTAGATAAAGGTCGACAAAATTTACTAAATATTTACGTTCCGGGATTTCTTCTCCTACATTCAGAAGATAAAATACTGAATGGAAAAGTCTAAAGAGGAATAAATTATTTCTATTGCATATGAAATTACGTATCCCTACCGGTTCATGATGTTTGAAGCTTCTGTGGCAATATTTCATTGTTTTTATCCCATAGATGATGTAATTACAGTATATTTTAAGGGCATAGGAGGAAGAATATATAATTATTATTATTATTATTACTAAATTACACTAGACTGGCGACATGGGAACGGAAAAACTCCATGAAGTTGACAAACCCACACGCAACCAGCACAGCGAGCGAAGAAAAATAAAGAAAGAAAAGAACCGAGATCACAGAATAGCTCTGTGTACAGACCGTTGACAGCTGCCAATACCCGCACCAGCAAAGACAGAGCCATCAAGACCATTCCAAACATCCACACATGATGGAAAAAACGAGCGAGAATACTGGCCCGTATGGCATCGTAACGGTGCCATGGCAAACTCATGAAGAGCAACAGTACGACGATTATATATCACCCGAACAAATGGCTCCGGAAGAAAATCAGACAGTGGATGACTAGGGCAATTATTTATTTTATACAAAAAGCAGACCCCACCAACTCTGCGACGATGCGCCAGATCACAAGCCTCAACACCATTCAGCATGAACGTACATCGACGAACCACTCTGTCAACAAACACAGATTACAATCGGCAGCAGAACCCCAGACTACGGAGCAGTATTCCAGAAGAGCGAGGACATAGCAATTAAAGCAGCGACGTGTTAATTCTACCGAGCCAAACACCCTCCAATCAAGTCTCATTAGACCGATTTGCTGCGATGCGATGATCGTGAGGTAACCGAACGAATGTGGGGCTCAAACGTCAAGTATGGATCAAAATTGACACCCAAACTTACCAAATCATCAACCACAGGAAGTGACACACCATCCAGTATGAATGAAGGAAAAGGAGGTCCCACTGTACGTAACCTAGACACGAACATGGTCTTAGTCTTGCCCGTATTTAGCCTCATCTCCTACCTAGAATACCAGGAATCAATCACTTCCAATTCCCGTTGAATGGATTCTGAAACCTCCAACCCATCACTAGGCATATCGCAAACAGCGAACAAAGTAACATCATCAGCGTAACCAACAAGTAAATTAATAAAAAGATTAAACAGATCTGCTGTATATACGATGAACAACAAAGTGCCCAGACCACTACCTTGTGGGACACAAGAAACCACGTTCAGAAACTCGCTCCTCTTCCCCTCAACAACTAAACATTGACGTCTTTCAGATAAAAACTGACTAATTACCCCGAAACTTGAACCACTAATACCCACTTATCTTTGCTTATGGAACAACCCAAGGTGATTCACACGATCAAAAGCACCACTGATGTCAAACTGTACCAACTTTGCCTCCTGATCTCTTGATGGAGGGGAGGGGGGGGCCCTCCTCTCCATCAATAGCCAGCTGCAACACTTGAGAAATGTGAAGCAGAGCATCACAAGTTCCCAAGCCCATACGAAAACCACACTGTGTTGGGGGAAGGACATCCTGCTTATTAAGAAAGCGACCCAACCTCGACGCTATCAACCTCTCATAAACTTTCGGCAAAACAGATGTGAACGAGGTGGGTCTATGGTTGGAGGTTCGAGATGAGACAGAGCCCTTGAGCCCTTCGGAAAAGGCGTCACACGCCAGCATTCGGAAAAGAGCCCAGTCGTAACATCCGACGGAACATAGAAGCAAGCGGAGCTGCGAGCACACCAACCACTCTCTGAAGAAAGAGAAGGAACGTACCCGATGGATCAGTGCCCCCATAGAGGTCCAGGTAAAACAGATGGCGGTGCACTTCAGAAGATCTGAAAGTAAATCCATAGAACCTCGGCTCTGGGTCACACGCTAAAGGAATGCGCACCCGATCCCGGCTCTGCTGCCCATCTAAGTAGGCCAACAAAATGTCCGCCTTGGCAGCAAGGTCAGCAACAAGATCACCACCAGCACCAATTAAAGGAGGGACAGAAGAGCTCACACCAAGCACAGCGCTTTTCAAAGTGGACCACCACTTATGTGCTCTAACAGACGAAGCTAACAACTCCCTGGACCTCAAATTATGCTCCCTTTCAGCTTCCTCATAAGCAACCCAAGCCCGACGCTGCAATTCCCTGTAACGCTAAAAGTCAACAGCAGACCGGCTAGTACGCCAACGGACATATGCCTCCCGCTTCAACTAGTGCGCCCTCCAACAGGCATCATCAAACCAGGGTGCATCGCCTGTTCTGACCGTAATGAAGCGGGAAGGGACGGACATAGGCGCGCACCATGTCAGAGAAAAGCCCATCCAAAGAAGACCCAGAATCAGGAGACTCTCTCTCACAATGCCCCAAGGTATAAGTTTAAATAGCTTATGATAATCTTTTACATCAATTTGTTAAACTTGAAAATTTTAACTATAGTGTAGCTACTCCTAAATACTTTTTCTCGATCACAGAAACATAGATTTTGTTCACAAACGGCGAGAACAGCATATGCTAACCATCATGCAATGTAAATAGTCATTTAGGGGGAGTGTGAATAATGGCTGAGCTGAGATGTCACGTGACTGTGACGTGAGTAATTAGCTATATGTTTGGCGTATGTTGTTATGCCTCTGCCGTTCTGTATTAACTGAAAAGCAATAGCCTGGAAACCATCGACAGCTACAATACTCATTCAGTACGTTATATACTAAGTTGGTTGCATTTTAATAGCGGGGGTCCGTGTGCTTCAGGACGATTTCGCAAGTGGTCCCAGAAAACCGAACTTTGGGTACCACTGGTTTAGGGCATATCATTTATCCTCCTTTTACCTAGCGTTTTTAAATGAAATTTCTTTGAACATTTTTCAAGAATAACGGTTATCCATGCCGCCTTTTAGACCACTACTGCAACTTATTTCTGAACAAACTATTTGATCCCGGCATTACTAAACCTACTGTTCATAAATTAAACTTTTTCCAATCCCTTTTACACTACAGAAAAACCACCGTCGATAAGCAGTCAACTCTCTGAAAACTTTCCTCTCCGAATCCTACCCGCATGTAAACTTCAGGTTCTCTTACAAAAACAGATTTCCCATAGGATCATATTTTAAATTCAAGGACAAACCTCCCAAAACTTTCCTGTCAAGTGTAGCCCATAAATTTCAGTGCAGGAGCTGCGATGCTTCGCGTGTGGGCAGCACTGGAATGCATCACAAAGCCCGTGTTGACCAACATTTAGGTATATCCAGTAAAACAGATTTGCCACTTGAAAAACCTATCCATTCAGCTCCCGTCTTCATCAACAACAAAACAAGCACCCTTTAGCAGGAAAGACTTCTACATTACGTCACAGACTTTCTCAACCCAATTTAACTCTGTACATCCCTAAAGCAAAATTCATCTTCAATATAATGACAGTGCAATCCAGAACTGACTTTTTTCTTCCGACTGTACCACGACTGTTGATTCCATACAGTCCGTCTGTACAAGCATTGACATAGGGACCCGAGCTTATCCCGGTCATTCGCATTTTACATCTCTCCCTGACAACTTCTCTGCCAACAGAAATAAATTATTCCTTTTTAAACTTTTCCATTCATTATTTCTCTCCTGAAGATGGAAGAAGACATCTTATTATTATTATTACGATTATTATTATTAAAACTTCACGCTTGGGCTCCCACGGACAGGTAATGCAACCCAAATGATACGTTAATATTTAGTGAATTTCATCGGCCCTTATATTTATTTTTTGAAATTACTTTTAGTTTATCATTTATTTTCCCCTATTTTACTAGGCATAGCATTGCTGTAGATGATGATGTTCTTAGAATTAATGGGTGGAAAGGGAGTATCGCTTGAATATGGAAAAGATTCAAGCACTTCTGCACATTACTTTCTCTCGAACTCCTTTCAGTCTTACATCTTCTGAAGTTGAGGCTATAACTGCCACCTGAGCTCGTCCCCAGTCCAGTTTCTTGACTCAGGAACATGTTCCACTTTTTTCCGCTCACGAAACCCTCTATATGATGGCCAAGATTCCTCGCTGCGCGGTGTTCCAGCCACTAATGAGAATTTCATAAGAAAGAGACTGCATCAAAGGGTCAGACTCTCATCACCTCGTCTGAAGCGTTCTTCGCCAAAATGACTCATGGAACTACATTTCAATTAAAGATTTCTTTGCTTTATTATGAGATGAGGAAATACTCAATTCACGTAATGTCACGCTCATTTCCAGTTTCCTTGATTCAGGTACGACTAATTTCAAAGGTTTTAATTAATTCCATTAAAGCTCTACCTGTCAACGAGAACATGGGCAGCCTTAGCTCTGAAACTAAGCATAATACGTAGATGCGAGCTATCATAAACGGACGAAGGTAAGTCTAATTCGGTATTTCTCAATGAGGATCCCTTAGCCCAGCTTCTTTAATGTCACCTAGAACAGCTACTGGTGTCCTAGAAGAAATGCGACACACGTTTTGTTCTCCAGTGCCATTGTATTGGTCGAGTGCTGTGCCTTAGAGAAACTTTTGTTCCCAGCTCTCAAAGGGATACCAACCCTGCGGCGCAGGAAGGTAGTTGGAATTGCGGTGATCGCTGGGCTCCTAGCACTGTTGAGTAGAGGACGCCATAAGAAACAGAGTGTTGCTGATGCCATTGCGCCATTACTAAACTTCCCAACTGTAATTAATAGAGAACAATAAGAGGCAGGCAGGAGTTACTGATTACTGAGAGGAATAAGTTTTATAGGAAGCTCGTAAAGAGGCAACTTTACCAAGGGTGGGTGGGGATCATTCCAACTCTTGAGGTCGCGATCAACAATATCAGCAACGATCATTAGAATGACGCGATGGTTATACTCGAATAAACAATGGTTATGGTGACTATACTGTGGCTAATACCTTTGCTGCGACTGCATGTTGTGACAAGTTTCAAAACTATTTTCAGAGCAACTGTTGTGCATGGTGACTTTGTAACCATTCTCGTAGTGATTGTTGTGGTGACTTTGAAATTATTCTCGTAGTGATTGTTGTGGTGACTTTGAAATTATTCTCGTAGTGATTGTTTTGGTGACTTTGAAATTATTCTCGTATCGACTGCTGTGGTGATTTTAAAACTATTTTTGCAGTGTGATGACTTTGAAACTATTCTCGTAACGACGGTTGTGGTGACTTTCAAACCTATTTTCACAGCAACTATTATGGTCAATTCAAAATTTTTCTTACAAAGACTGTGTGACAAGTTCCGTTATTTCCACCACTACAACGACGTCTGTATAGATTTTGACAACAACTTTGTTCACAAGAGCCCCTAAGGAAATCACAGTGAAAAATCAGGAGATATCTAAACTCACAATTTTTGATAAAAAAATAATCCTACGTTTCTAAGAATCAGTAATGCAAATTAATATAATTTTTCTCAAGTTTTATCGGAATAGTCTGTCTTCTGTGTTTGGATGACAATTTAATCTGGAGTTTTATAGAAACGGTAGAGCAAACTACTCTTGGTATCACGATAATTTTTTTTTTTTTTAATTCCCTTTCTTGTCTCTCGCAGCACTCGTATGCTTGACATGCGCGTGTTCGATATACCGACAGAAACTGAGTGACATTGATGAAGCTCTTACGTGTCAAAGCGTAGTTTGGCTCCGGTAAGAAGTGTAGTTTAGCACAGGCCCGAAGTGTAGCACGGACCAGCCCGAAGTGTAGCACTGACCAGCCCGAAGTGTAGCACTGACCAGCCCGAAGTGTGGCACTGACCAGCCCGAAGTGTAGCACGGACCAGCCCAAAGTGTAGCACGGACCAACGCGAAGTGTAGCACGGACCAGCCCAAAGTGTAGCACGAACCATCCCGAAGTGTAGCACGGGCCAGCCCGAAGTGTAATTTGCTTCTATAACAAACTAAAGCTTTGTCAACCCAAATAAATGGGGACGCAGGTGCATATTCACAGCTAATCTTATTTATCTGCCTGCTCGTTAGGAGAGTTCACAGAGTAGGGTGGAGGGGTGAAAATCGGCAGCTCAGAGTTGTTGCACCTGACTCCGACTGGCCACTTTATCAATGTGAACGTCAGCTTTATTCCCTACAAACTGACTGGAAACATGTGTCACTGCACCAAATAAAAGATTAAGTCATTGCAACGTGACTTCAAAATAACGTGCATCCTTACTTAACGTGTGACGAGTTCAGCCGATGATTTAATAGATTTTGTCTTGTTTCACACGAGTAGATTGGAATACGTTGAGTAGCGGACAACAGTAGGACCAAGATGCCTATTCATAAAGAAGAGGTAAGGTTTAGGATTTCGTTGTTCACGAGCTATTTATTTCTATCACAATGTTACATACAAGAAAATCTGCAGCTGAGGGGAAGAGTGTTCACCAATGTTCAGGTGCAGCTAATTGGTGATCATACTAATACATATGATATACAGAACTGCCTTCAGAAGGATGAATGTAGGCTAGAAATAGATTTATAAGCTACGAAGGAAAGGTCCATAGCTGCGGAGGGTACTTGTCCCAGCACTTGTCCAGGCACTTTTTTGAACGTGTTAACTGTGCATGCTCCTATACAGAGAAGTCTATGTAGTCCTGTTTTTTTCCCATGAAGTACAAAGTAAACAGTCAAGCTTGCCTCTTAATTGCGTGCTAATGCTCGACCGTTTCTTCATTTCCTCGGAGACGATTATCGCTGTCGTGCGCGAACTATGGATTTGCGCGATCGATCGCCCTGCGCAAACGATGGATGTTGTAGGTATTAGGCCGTAATTTCGGGTAAGTTGGACTATATTCAGGTTTAATGTCGGGTAAGTTAGGGGAGGCAAGGACTGTTTTTTTTTTCATTATAAAATTTGAACGATCGATCGTTTGCGCAGCGCGATCGATCGATCGCGCAAATCCATCGATCGCGCGCACAACATCGCCATTGATGTCGAAGAGTTTCACTGTATGGTCGTTGCAGCCATATAGGTTCTGGATCGTTTCTGTAAGTCGTTCTCTAAGTGATCTATTTGTTCAGGGGAGATGAGTCCTAACTCTTGATGGCGAGGCTCGTATGGCTTATAGCGTAACTGTGGCATTGCC
Source organism: Parhyale hawaiensis (assembly GCA_001587735.2). Taxonomy (NCBI): domain Eukaryota; kingdom Metazoa; phylum Arthropoda; class Malacostraca; order Amphipoda; family Hyalidae; genus Parhyale; species Parhyale hawaiensis. The sequence goes on along the minus strand of LQNS02000210.1, from coordinate 22,226,460 downwards.
CGTTATGCCTTACGATAGACTCTTTAATTTTGTCCATATCTCAACTCTGGTTTGGTAACAAGAATAACAAAAATTTAAATCATTAAGTCTATAAATAAAAATAGACAAGTCTCCATTTTTTTAAATGTATCAGAGTATATTTTAAAAACCTCATTAAATTTTGACTTCATCTGCAAAAACCTGTTGACTAAGTCCCTCATCAACACTTAATAATAACTAGATGGAACCTGTGGAAAATGTCATGCATATGAAGAGTGAAAATGTCAGGCAGTACATCTCCTACCTACGACTTACAACGGACCTGTATAAGAGCAGTACGCTCGAGTGGAATTTTGTGGAAGTCCACAACCTGATGATTCATATATATATATATGTATTATATATTTATTATTATATAGACTGCGGCAAATACAGCTCTCAGTGAAGCTTATAACGTAATGAGGAGAGTTGTGCTAGACGCTTGCACTCTGGGTGCCTTTGCAGCTGTCGATGAAATTTGGATCTCTTCTCGTTGGTCACCGGCTGCTTTTTCTAGGTGCACGAGCCACCTGAACGTTGTATTTCTGGGATCCCTCATGTGAAGAAATGCATATGGATGACCGATGAGCTCTACAGAGCCAACGGCACCCAGTTTCTGCCCCGCGAACTTGGGCAAACGCTACTTTTTGCTTAACGGTTACTTTCCTAGAGAATCTGACCTGCCACGGTACCTAACTTGTTGCATTGACCGCCAGCACCGAGTTGCTGCTAAAACTCCCTCAAGTGCAGCGAGAGTTGGTGCAGTATATGCCACTACACTAACTTCACCCAAACCTTCCCTTCTTTGGTCCATTCAGGACTATGGTTTGACTGAGGCGCCGCCCCACTTAGGTGGTTACGTAGACCGGGGCGCACTACCGTCGTTCACGACACCTTTGCGTTCACGTAAGCTTTCCTGCTCACGCCACCACTAAAATAAGCACTACCTAAGCTAACCTAACCTAGCCTGACCTAACCTACCCTTACCTAACCTAACCTAACCTCCTTACCTAATGTTATGGACTTAAGGGGTGCTTTACGCATTGATATATATCTTGTGAAAATGTTAAATAATGAATAATAAACATAATAATGATGACAATAATAATAAACAAATAATAATGCAAATTGATAAGTAGTTATTGAATTATTACAGGAATAAAGAGATAATCAATCACAGTCATTGTACAAAAAAACTGGTTCATTCAGACAAATTTTGCGTCCATAATGGGAAGGAGAGTAAGCCCTTCCAAACATATATTACAACCTACATGATTGG
>LQNS02000210.1:22177961-22213313 GCA_001587735.2 Parhyale hawaiensis | reverse complement strand
CCTATCTTACTTCCATAGAGCGTGACAAGAAGTGCCCCGTAGGATGAGGTCAATGTCTTCCTATCTTACTTCCATAGAGCGTGACAAGAAGTGCCCCGTAGGATGAGGTCAATGTCTTCCTATCTATTCCCATTGAACGTGACGGAGGGAAGAATCAACCAAAAGAGAGAGAGCAAGCAAGATCGGAGCGACCAACAACTGTGTATTATTATATAGTGGATTTCCTCCATGCCGTCAAAGAGGATGGTACTCAACCACCACCCTCTGGGAGGCAAGTTAAACTAATAAGAAGAACGTTTTTGCTGCCTCAAGCGCAACGAAACCTGCGTTTGTATGTACACCAATGACGTTAACGGGCAACTAGAGCTCACTAATTGGCACAACTGCACCTTGCGACCCTTGAGAGGTAACTGAGAGTCATGCAAGCCTAAACATTTTCTGGGTAAAACTATACTCGCTGGCTCGAATGAAACAATCAGCTCGGGCTCTCTCCATTTTGTATGTCCTCCGAGGACCTGTAAATAGTAGCAGCTTAAACTTAGCAGACTAATGTTGTTCCATCCTGAAACCGTACGATATCAAGGATACCCTAATTTTTCCCTAGTACTGAAAACGCAAGGGTCGTATCAAGGAAAAAAAGAACGTAGGAAGGTACAAGAAGAATTATATTGTGATAATGAAAACCTAGAGACCTAGGGCGTAAAATGAGACTACTCTCTCTCACTAGTTCCATGCATGTCTTACTGGCCGCCAGCGGCTAGTGCATCTTGAACGGAATTAGATACGACTGGACACCTGTCTCATTAGGCGTTCCTTGAGGAAGCGTACTTGTCCCTCTCTTGTTCATCATTTACATCAACGATCTTAGTCTCAAACTCCTTTGGAAAGTTAGTAACTTCGCGGATGACACCAAACTCTGCCACAGTGCCCACAATGGTTATATAAGAGGAGTAAGCATAAGATCTCTTCTCATAAATCTGAGGAAGCGATGAAATGACTGAAATCACGTGGCCGAAACTGGCTAATGAGAGCATTCACAGATGGCTTAGCCTCAAAATAAACATCAAAATTGTCCCAGAAGTTACCGATGAAATGTTGGAAGAGCGTGGAGCGAATTCTTCATTCTGGCGTGATACCACAGTTCATTTAAACAAGATGGTGTCAAATTTGGGTGAATGCGCTTCGCTCCTCAATTTCTAGGTTTGTGACGTCAAAATTACGTCACGCCACTGAGGAAATATCAAAGATACCTCGCTGCAACAGTGGCGTGGCGCAATTGCGACGTCACAAACCTGAAAATTTAGGGCGTAGAGCATGCACTCAACTATGACCAAACTATCTTCTGTACATCAACCAAGGAGCTTCAATGGGAGGAGTACGCGCAAGCCTTCCCTGGACGAGTAAACACATGGCTTTGTCACGTGACTGAACCTGGCGTTTGGAGATCTTAAACTGGCTGAAGTGGCAGTGGTCAGCACATATAGTTAAGGAAGATTTAGACAGGCAGTTCCTCAATATTTTGGCAAAGACAATCGTGTCTGATGATTTATATCCCAGCGCTCACCCTGTTATTTTCATCATCAGATGGTATACAGGATACAAGTTTTCTTTACATACTTCCATCCGCTCGGAATTTCGTCGATGGTAAATGACTATAAAAATTTGAGCTCAGGACTTGTTTCTATATATGCTGCGTAAGGCAATGCCGCTCTCCGATTCGATAAGCCACTCAGCCAGTTTAAGGGAAAAGTTTACTCGCAACGCTCCCGTAGGATAAATAGATAGGGTGCACTCCTCTCTATTAGAACCGCCTTGACATGAACTGCGGTGACACTCAGCATGGTTAACATCTCTACACAGTATCAGAGATACCCTATTTTTGAATATTTAGTCCTGGAAGCGAACGAATAAATAGTTGAAACTGCAATTGAAATTTTGCCTCGCAGGCTATAGCACCCAGTGCCGCAGTACTCTGTCGCTCTCCAGCTCATACCGTAACCAAAGCCAGAACTAAGGAAAAGTTTGCATTGCTGCGTGAATGGGGTAAAGATCCGAGAGTAACTCCTCTTAATTATATATTGCCTCCGTGATCGTGCCCTACTCGACAGCAGCAGAGTGGAGTTTCAGGTGGATCTCGTCCTCCTCATGGAGTCGATGACAACCAGGCAAAATAGGTTTCAATGTTGACATATGTTCAGTGAATGCATATCGGACTCAGTAACGTCAACGCTCGACTGAAATAAATGAAAAGTTTCACCTGTTACTGACCGTCGTATCCAAGGAATGATATTGACAAGCAACTTAAAACACGAAAACAAGTTGATATGAGTACCAAGAGTTTCATTATCAGCAATTTTGATCACAGATCCATACATCATAAAATCCTTCTATTAGGTACGTTTCACCCTGACACGGATTTTTCTGTTCAGTTCTGGTCACCGCATCATGGAAGAGATATTGACACAGAGGAAAGAAGCCGAAATAGGGCAACGAAGGTATGTAGTGCTGCAGTTGCGCAAAAGCTACACGAGGGGCGTTTTCAACAGCTGGAACTCATATCTCCCGAACAAATGCCTTTCATAGGGCAACTTAAAGAAACGATCTAGGATGCCCGGCTGTCAAAGTGCTGGCAGCTGATGCGCGTTGGTCTCATTCGTTTTGGATGCCAAACAATAGCCAAAGAATTCAGGAAGGCGCAATAATTTAGGTGCAATGGTATCATAGCTGCCGAGATACCTTACCTCGATTGCTTGGTGATTCTTCGGACGAGGTCCAGGTGGTGGTGTTATGCAAGCCACCCATCTTGTGCAGAGGTGATGCTGCAGTCCGTAACCAGCGGGGCGGCTAACAGCGAGTTATCAAGCCCAGTAAAGTAGTGAGATCTCGGTTCAATTCTGGCGTCTTCTGAGTGAAGTGCAGTGTCCTTAATGAAGACATTTTATGACCGAAGAAAGAGGATTGATGAGAGTGGATGAAAATAACGAAGCGATCGGAAGGCAAATACATTGACGTATTTTATGCTGTTAAAAAATAAGCACTGCGCGTGCACTGTAAGGCCGGAGCCCCATGCATGTAGTGGCACTCCAAGAGATACAATGCGATTTTTGACGGAAACCTGCGTTGCGCGATCTGGATTGCGCCGGTGGGGACAGTAGATTGCTGTAGCCGATGTTACTTTTTTCATGCAACAAATTTGTTGCGTCGCACATCGCTTGTTGCTTCGATAGGGCCCCGGTATATGTGTGTGAAGCATCAAGAGCAAAAGAAGCCTTTCATGTCCTAAGCTCGAGAAGAGAAAACTATGTCAAGATATACAGCTACCCTTTCAAGTGGAGTGGGCTGCAGAAATGTAGGGTCTCCCGCATATTCAAGGAAGTTATTTGCTATTTACTTGAGGCTCGAATTACTTCCTAACTTTTCCCTTAGCGATCAGCAGATGAATTTTCCTATTTTATCCATTACGATCGGATCGGAAGGACCAAGCAAGCAAATGAACAAATAAACTGTATATTACTATACTAACGATTTACAGTATGTACTAGTATAAATCTAAATTAAAATGATCATCGAATGGCATCCAGGAGCTATATCAACTGCAAAGTGTAGAGGCAGGTAGATGAATGGACGCTTCAAGTGATGGAGACAGATGAATCGTGTTTCAATTTTGGTTTAATGCAATAAGTGTCTTTCATTCCGGGCTCCCTCTGTTTAGAATACTTTTTTCTGCACTTTCACTTTCCTTTAAATCTTTATTTAAACAGAAGATGGAGGTGCATATGAAGCTTGCAACTGACATTGCAGTAACCACATTAGATAATTCCAATCGGTGTAGACGTATCCATGATGCCGGGTCAAAGTTGATATTATGAATGTTGCTAGGCTGCCTACTGCAAGCATTGGATTTCTCTACATGCTGCAGCGAAAGATAGGAAGAGCTGCGCTTCTAAGCAAAAAACTGCCGGTCTCTCTTGCTCCTTCAAGTTCGTAGTTGTAGTAACGAAGCTGTTTCAGTGGAGAAATAGCGCCGTGAATTTTTTGCTGTTCTTTTTTACTGCTAGGTACAACACTAGTTTGATCGTAAAGCTCAAATACATGCCGAAATACGAATAAAAATGCAGTGTATACCATAAAAGTTAGCTAGAAATAATAAAAGTCAAGGTTGATGGTTTTATAGTGCATATAGAGACTGAACTGGGAGATTTGTCATTAATTTTGGTAATGTTAAGGGTAGTAATGATAATCATAATGCTAGCACCACTAGTTAACTAAACTGAAATTTTAAAGTAGAGTATAGAGCGGCTAAGCCAGGACCTGGTACCATAGTTACCTCCGCCAAGGAGGTTATGTTTTTGTCGAGTTTGTCTGCCACCAAGATAACTGAAAAATTCATGACAGGATCTTTACGAAATTCACAGGGATTGTTAGGTATGTTGGGAGGACCGAATGATTACTTTTTGATGAAGATCCGTTCAACCGTTGGTTTCTTCATTTGTTTGTTTGTTTGTTTGTTTGTTTGTCTGCCTTTTCCCTCGGTAGCACGACTCAGAAAGTATATAAATTTCATAAAGATCCTTCCATAACTTTTTTAGTTATCTTGGTGAAAGACAACAGATAAGCAAACGAACAGAAAAAGAGACAGCCAGACTGTATCTAAAGTCTAGACTTATCTATATTCAGGGTCATTTTTGGGAATGCTCTGAAACAGCGGTGAGCCACATGGCCGCTATGGGAGTGGACAGCAGTTGGTGTTGTTCATCCGTAACGAACGAATGTGTAATCGTTGGTGTGCGTTCCGTTGAGTGATTTGTGGCAGTTGTGAACCTTGGTGCCGTCGTCTTGAGGCTCTGCGCGCTTTAAGCAGAGATGAGGTCGAGGGGCCTGCAGGGTAGGTCTGGATGGCGCGAAAGCGGTAAGTAAAATCCGCGGAAGGGGAGTCGTCTTACTTGCGCTGAACCACGGGGCGGCTCGGTCGCAGGATGTGTCATTAACGACAATGTAGCGCACTGCGTGAGGTTCATTTTATGCAACTCAGTGGTTGTGTTGCGAAGGCACAAGCACGGTCACAATCATGACGGCAGTGTGTTGCACTGCATTGGTTTTTAACACTATGCACAAACAAACAGACGAACTCAACACAAGATAACCTAATTGGCAGAGGCAATTAATATCACTTAGGGTCCCTCTCCATCCCTTAGTATTTTGAACATTTACCCCCACGTAAGCTTTCGCTAGTATCTATTGAAGATGGCTACCCCCAATGTATCATGGTTCCAAAAGGCTGCATCAGTCCTATGATTACCCACGTGCCAGCTCTAGCGGCATAAACTGCAACGATCTAATCGGTTTCCACATTTTGGCACATGCCACAGGGCACCAATCGACCCAAACTACTCATCACCATAGTTTCCTTATTCTGGGGCATAGAATCGTTCAAGTTTCGTTTCGACTTGCCAAATATTCGTCCTCTAATAGCAAATTTTTTTTTTAAAAGGTCAGGCAGAGCAGGCTGGACAGACGTATCGGGCCATCTCGGTCTCAGCCACCCAACTCAGAAGATATTTCGGTATGTAAATTGAAGCTAAAGTATCCTCTTCTCCTCACCGATTTAGAAAAACATTGAAAACGATGGCAGTAGTTACAGTATAATTGGCAATTCCTTTGGCAATTCTAACTGTACACCTACTGCCCATGGACACATGAGTGCTACACACACACACGCACGCACAATGCTTAGGTCATGCTGAGCTCAATCTACACCTTTTGCAACGAGTGCCTGTCTGTAGTGGTTAATATATTACATACTGTACATGGAAAGGATAGAAATGGCCGTAATAAAGGTCATAAATACCTCGTACAAGTCAGAAGTGCAGGAGCTAGAGCAGAAGAGCAGCCAGCAACGCCCCCATAATTACGGAGGCGGCGTCGAGGAAGACATTCAAATGACCCCTCAGGGATGCATGAAGCAATGGGCCTACGCGGCAATTGTTCAGCATCTGGAGCAGATACGGCGCTCGTCTGCACAGGAAGCAATGAGAGTGGTGCCTCTTTTAGTCTTCCTAGGCTTTCAACCAAATGAAATTTAGCGCTTTTGCCACCAACGATATCTCCAGATACCGTTATAAGTGATCTATTGTTTATCAATACGTGCGCACTGTTATTTGTGTGGAAACTCTGCCGGTATCTTAACCCTCTATAACCCAAATTAATTTAGGCAATTAATTTTCGATATGTTTTTGCCATAGATGAGTAATTTATAGTCACTTTACGCACTTGCAATGATTGGAAAACAAACTTTCAGTATAATGTTATTTTTATTCTAATATCCTCTATGAAGGACATTGGGTCTTTAGGACACGCGTAATGGAGTTCGCTAGAGTAGTACAAAAGCACTTCTCTCAGCTGAAACCATGGTAATTACAGCTTTAATACACATGCTTTTAATTTGGAAGGCACATTTTATCCATCAAAAATAAAAATACTGAATATATACTGTACATACCTATGAGAAGGAAAGTGTAAATATGCATTAGAAATACTTTCTGAGAAAAAGACCATGAAAAGGGAATCAAACAACAATATCTAAATCAGGTGAAACGCAATGAGTCATGTATAGAACATGTCTCATCCGTCATTTACCAGTGAAAATTCTAAAAGTAGTTCCTGCCCTTGGTGAAACACAAGAAACCTTTACCTGGCATGCAATAAACGAAGGATTTCTTCCCACATCCGGGCATTTCACATCTGTTTTGTTTGGTCCCTATTCTGGCCAGTGATTATTGCCATCATTTCAGATGCTTATTAGTGGAATTGGAGCTGTACTATCGCCTCGGCTCTTTTTCACCAAATAGAGAGTCGCTATTGAACGAGCAGGCCTGCCGAATTTCGGTTTGCTGGTATCCATCTTTCCTCGCCGTAGTAGTGAGTCAGCTATTGAATGCTTGAAATGTTGGAGATCCAAAATGTCGTTCACTGGGACCTACAGAGCACTGCTGTCTCCTTTATACAATAACCAAGAATTTACAACTGCTACATCAAGAAAGTGGAATCCAAGCTTTTAGGAATACTTCTTGGATCTAATGGTATTACGATAAGGGAAATCAATGAGTCCGTTAGCTCTACTCCTCCCATGAAGTAGTTGTAGGCATGATCGATTGAGGGACAAGTAATTTCTACAACTTATTTCCTTGACCTATTGAATCTCCTACATGACCCAACTGGACATGCTGATGAAAATGAAGAATGAAGATTCACGCATCTGATACCTGCCCATTTTACTAATGTAATTTCCTCTCCATCAATTGTGGATGATAACTCCTCATACGAGCCTCGCCCACTCTTCATTGAGCAGATCATCTCTCTCAAAGTGTGCGAACTGAACATGCCTTTTACTGCAGTGAATACTTCTGAACAAGAAAATTTCGAAAAAATACTACCCCTTTAAGTTACCGGGAAGATACTGCAGAATGCAAGCGTACCGTCTCGACCCCTGCATTCGGAAGCGCTGCCAATAGCACTGCATGAGCACTGATATTGATTTGCTTTGTTCATCCTATGTCCGGGCAGTTCAAAAAGAACTCGAATTGTTTTTGCCTGGTAGAGCGCGTTTCTTTTCTTATTTTCAAGGCAGGTACCTGTTGCATCTGAAAAAAAAATTGCATCACTCAGCCTGAAAGTTTGTGATACAGGTCTTGCGCAACGTAGCGGTTCTGTTGTTGACGACGAGTACAGACTGCAAGTGCTTTGTTTACGCAATATCATTTTTAACTCTACTGTTTTAAAGTGCAAAGAAAATAAATAGCGCCAGAGAACATTATTGCACAGTACTAAATAATATCAACCGATCATAAAGTCAGAGGAAGAAAACTACGGAGTATGCGCATTAATGAAGGACTTCATGGACTGATACCAAGACGAGTGGCGCGATAAAATTCGAAAAAAAATTGGGCAGCTAGGGCAGTAGATGAATGGTGATCAGTGGAAAATAAGTATTGCTGGAAAATGTATATACTTAAATTTAGGTTAAAGTGAACAGGGATTGGAACAAGTTACGCGTCACGTAGACTGCGTGTCCCCCACTCCTGGTGACTTTGCGGGTGATATTAACGGATGACAACTTAAGAGCGTATCACCGCTCAGTCGAATGCTGTTACTGGTCATTATCTCTAATACTAGAGGGCCCGCGCTGTCAAAAATGACGCGAGGAATTTGTGAAGACCCGTCTTCATTTAAGATATTTTTGTTACTATTATGCTTCTGAAGGATACGCTACAACGGCCAATTCAAATTGCCATAAGAGATAAGTCTTCTCTCCTTCAACTCATCTAAGCAGCACAATCATTCCCCACCTTAAGTGGCGTGTGAAAAAATGTGCTTATATTACAGAGCAGCAAAGTATAACTGAACTGAATTAAATTCGCCACCGCGTATCTTCCCTACCGTATGATACGAATTGAGTACATCGAAAGTTTTGTATTGAAGCGAAAATTGCTCCATCGATGGAAGACAGCAAGCTAGAAACAATAATCGTGTCTACTGCCCCGTGAAAAATCATAGCCTCGCATGCTCTTCGTAGAACATCTACTGAATTGGTACGTCGTAAACATTTATTATTTACCTGCAGTACATTTTCTTTTAAAGCACATGGGTAGGAAACTATTCCCTTGGGGTTTTCACAGCTTAATAACTATGAATCTGTACTCCTCTGCATTCCCCAGTCAGAAATGCCATAGTCACTTTTACGATGGGCCAAGTTAGATGAGGTGCGTTACATTGAACGACAGGCTTTGAAATAAAATCGTGCATTACATGGAACTGACGAACGGAGTTTGTCAGAGTTAAGTAACGGGCATCGGGTGAGACGGGCTGGAGTAAGTTAAGAGAGTTGTGTTTGGTCAAACTAAGGCAAGTTATAGAAGCGCGCTTTGCATAGCTACATCTTAGGAAGTAAAAGCATTGCTTAACCGTGAAACTTTCACCCGTCCCGCTAGCTTCTATAATTATAAGATATGAACTTAAAAGCTGCTACAGCAATTTGACGATACATGCTAAAGGCGACTCCACACGACAGTCAGTTGTTCCCGTTACGAACGTGGCACTCAGCGTCCAAATGCGTTACTGTGTCCGTTGAAACCGCAGAAAAGCACACAACTGTCTGAGCTAAGATTCACTCCAAATTTAAAAATGAATTCGTTGGTCTTTTTAGCAATTAAAAAAGAAACTATTGGTGTTTTTTATTTGCCCACAGTAGTATGTAGAGCACCAAGATACTACTTTTTGAGTGTAGGTTCCTGCTCCACCTGCTTCCGGTTTCCCAGGCCCGCTCACTTCCGGTTTGCGCCCCCCCCCCCCCCTCAGACCCCACTACACCGGTAGTGCATTTGCCGTTATAAACCGGAAGCTCAGCGCGAGGGTAGGTTACCCTCAAGAAGAAGTATCTCGGTGCTCTACATACTACTGCCCACTGCTATCGACTAGCCCGAAAACAGTCCTACTAAAATTGTCACCCAAATTTATCGATAAAATGATGACATCGATGCAAACTTGATGAATGTCCTGTTGTATCTCTTTCCTTTTAAATATGATAATTTAAAAATTTGCACTGTTCACACATCCTTGAGCGAAAGTTAGTGCTAATTTCAGTGCGATAATTTCGGCTTTCCATTGACGTTCGGCACTCTGTTCCAATGTTCATGCAATATCATGTACAGTAACATTATTTATTTATAATATCAGCTTAATAATCGTCAATAAGATGACCTTAAGCTTCCTGGTAAAACGTTCGATTCGAATGCAATTTTACGGCATAAGTTGTCAACTTACCATTTTGTAGAGCATTTGATGACGAAATGTTGAACCTAAACTTAAGCACTCGGTAACTCCAAAGTTCGCGCTCGGGCTCGACGAATGTTAACTTAGTTAAAGCTAGACTTGCCTGCTCAAATTTGCTACAACAACATATCCCGTCGCATCTGGTCTCCTACCTACGCTCGTGTACAATTAGAACCTTATATCAAATTTGCAGCAGCTCGTGTTATCTGAGTTCTACTCTACGCTGCTGTATGATTAGGACAACTATATCAAATTGCTATAGCAGCAGAAGATTAAGTGGAAGTCTCAGCGCTGCGCAGAACTGTCTTCTCAGTTTGCTTCCAGACTGGCATTAATTACTATTGTTTCCCCTGCTCGGCAAAATGCTGCCTTCCCTCTGCATTATCTGAGATGCAGCGCAGTCGCTGAGCGTCTCCATCACTTTGCAGGTTATTCCCTCTAGATTAGCAAGAGACGTCGACGATGACATCGAGGAAATCTCGAAAGCTTAACGCATGACGCTGCAGATCATCGAACGTTGAATGCAATATATCAAGGTTAAATTAAGAGTAGAATAGCAGTAGCCTACTGTGTTCAATAGGGGTTAGTCGACAGCCCTTCCAGATCTTCGTACATGCGGTTGTGAGCACAACAGTGCGTCTTCCAGAAAGATTTATTTATGCGTTAGCCCTAACGTCAGCTAACTAAACGAGTGTTAGCAGTAAAGTATAGAATATATTTTTAATTTGGAGTGAATATGAGCTCAAAAAGTTGTGTGCTTTTCTGCGGCTTCAACGGACACAGTAACGCATTCGGACGCTGAGTGCCACGTTCGTAACTGGAACAACTGACTGTCGTGTGAAGTCGCCTTTAGCATTTATCTAACAGGAGCACCCAGTGTCTGCACAGAGAGACCGGCGCGTGGCGCGCTTCATTTGTTCATTTTGGAACTTTCCAGGCCTGACTCACGCCTCCTCCACGCATAACACACTTGTTGAAATTCCTCATTCGTTGTTCTTTTTAGCAGCTAAAAAAGAAACTGGAGCTGTTTTTATTTGCCAACTACTATCGAGGAATTCATTCGAGTAGTTTTGACTTACCCGCAAGATTTGAAGTTTTGCTATCTCAAACGTAAACGGCTTGCAACTGACGACTGAAGCGAGATCCTAAGTTGAGAACTTAACGCTCAAGACTAAATATCCACATAATAAAGCTAATGAGAATAGATTATTTCGATCCAAAGAGGCACCAGTGGCAATTTTCTGTAGGTTAAGGCATTGTCGGCCAACGATTATTCTTTAAGAGCTCCGTTTTCCCGATTCCCCATAAAAGTTGAGTTTGTAACGCCAAAGCTACCGAACATTGGCTGTTATGTTAAAAGACTAGGCATCTAATTAAAAAGTAAGTACATGATATTGATAAAAAGCTGGCTCTGTGAATAAATTGAACAATCACCCATCCTACAGCTGACGCCCAGTCTGTTTGGCACTCATGTCAACTGTATGGCATCAATTTAACCTTTTCACCCCGGATGGTACCTCCAGATATATCGCCACCCATTTACTTTTAATTTCTGAAAGATGTACGGTGTTTCTTTCCTTTGAACTATTACAGCAACTCTAACGCGAATGCTTGACATCTTACTATGACCTCTCTTTCAGCCCCGTGACCTTCTATTTCGGTACTTTTAGGTTATTCATTACATTTTAAGATCGTTCTAGGAGCCCTTGACCTTCTTTGAACAGAACGTGTGGTTGGAAGAAGAAATACATCTTCACCAGGATACCCATCTCATTACTCGCCGTCGCTCTTTCATTTCATCTCTGGCATTACATGAGCAGCTGGCTTTCCAAACCGATAGCAAACCTCTATTGAGGTGAACCCTCACACATGCTGTGAATTCCAGATATTCCTGGAAAATACGGCAATAACTTTTTACCGAAACGCTCCGTTGATATCCGTCTGTCTCTATGCAGTGCCATGAGTCCAGATTCTCTGAGAGATCAGTGGAATTTTTTAGGGTGCAGCTGCAGGAGCGAAGGGTGTCTGCCTTAAAGCGAGACTGCAATAAATTTATAAAATTTTATTCCAAAGGTAAAGTTTGCATAATTATGCGCTCACGCAAGCCAGAGCTGCTCCAATGGCTGGTTTCATTTCAGAGAGTGTAGGGCAAATTATGAGACAGGATGGAGCACATGAATATACAATAATAACTAGAGCACTCTGAGAGCGCATACCTCCGCCAAGTGAGCCAACGGTAGCAAAAATTCAAATTGGCTCTGAAACCATAATGTTCTTTGCATAAACTCCAAAATCTAATCATTTGTGCCATTTTATATTGGTAACAGCTTGTTTAATTTTTTTGAAGATCAGTTCATAACTTTTTGAGTTATACTGTTAACAAACGTTATGACAAATATGAGTCAAACATATAAACGAACCAACCGTTCTGTACCAAAATTTGATCATTTATGTCTTTCACCATTACTAACAACTCCTATAAATTTCATAAAGATCCATTCATTATTTTCTGAGTTATTGTGCTAACAAGCATAAAATTAAAAACAGTGACGAACGAATGAACAAGCGGACCATTACCAAAATTTTGTCATCTACTCTTTGTTATATACCTAACAACTCATGTTAATTTCATCAACATCCATTTATAACTTTTTGAGTTATGGCATCGAGAAAAATGACGGAGACAAACAAACAAACGGATGGACATATCTTCACCAAAAGTTAATCATCTGTTCCTCCCAACATACCTAACAATCCCTGTAGATTTCATCCAAATCGGTTCATAACTTTTTGAGTTATCTTGGTGACAGACTAAGAGACAAACAAACAGACAGACAGACAAACCCGACGAAAAAATAACCTCCTTGGCAGAGGTAATTATTGTAGTGCAGCTGACTGTACTATATAATAATACGTTCTTTTAAGCCTGCACTGCTATCACTCCTGCATTCTCTTAAGTCACTGTCATCATCGAAATGCTGTTACGGAATGAGAGTGAGATGTGCGGGACGACTTATTCTCGCTTTATAAACAAACCGGCAAGACCAATCTTGACAAGTAGAGACCATGCTATAAGTGCTGAGACATTCATGTAGAGCTCAACTAACTAGAAAATAAATATCCTTTCTTTAGAGGAACAGTAATTTCACGTTGCTTTGAGACATTCTTTCGGTAGTGTGCTAGTGTAGAGAATATGGACAAGTGCATAGGAGCAAATGTTACGAATCGAATATACATACATGATGAATAGCTAACGTCGATTTGCATATTACATAATCTTTCAATTGAGGCATCGGCTACAGAGGGGGAAAGCTGGGCCCAATTTTGAGAAACTTTCGCTGCTGTCGAATAAAATATTTTCCGGCGGAAGACCACTTGACGAATTAATAGAATCTAATTAAGTCTTCCTGACCATCCATCTGTATTTGCATATGATGCAAGGTTGTGCAGACTCTGTCTTCAACAAGCAGTGCAATACTTACTACGCGATTATAAGCAACAAAATGGTACTTCATTCGTCGTCAGGTATTGAGCCCAAGCAATATTATCTCTAGCAATATATATTTTGCCATATGGGACGCGTTGAAAATTTAATTTGCAAAATAGATCAGAGATGCGAAAACCAGTTTGATGGCAATTTCCTTATCGACTTTGGAATTGCTGTTGAGCCTCAATAAGGCAATCTAAAGCAATCAGTATCACTGATTGCTTCCACTGCTGCCCGACTCTGTTAAGGCGCCTCACAGTGTAGAATTTAATCTCAAACTGCGTAGACACCAGCGTAGAATATTCCAGCTTCAGTTCCTGCTATAGCGTAGACTCTTAGCTCTTTCTTTCTCTTCATGGCACCTCACAGTGTAGATTTAATCTCAAACTGCACTCCAGCCTAACTTAGAATATTCCAGCTTGAGCCTAGCTCTTTCTTTCTCGACAGGCACGCCTCGCATGTTGCGCGTAAAAGAAAACGGGCAAGTTTTTCTTCATGTGATCCAGTTGAATTTGAAGAAGTACCTTACATCGCTGCGTAGCACCTACAGAAAATTTCCATTCTTATTTTCTTTTCTGTCCCTTTGAGCGGCATCACAGCGAATTCCAATCGAACAGATCTTGCATCTCGGCCATAACACACGGCATTTACGAACCTCTTTATGAAGTTTTGCATTGGAAGAACTGCATTTCCCTCCACGAAGATGGGATCCCAAAAAGCATTTCTCAAATAGAGATTGGAGCGAAGACTTCAAGCGCGGCAGGAAGAATGGAGAGCTCAGCAGAGATGTGTTCGGAGAAATGAGGAGCTGATCATTAGAGGAAACTGAAGCAAATGTTGGTTGAAAGTTATGATGAAAAACTGACGATAAACTGCTTTAAAAACGATTGTTGTGTATTTTGTTCTTTGGAATAGATAATTTGATATTGGTGTCGTAATTTACTTGTTTCACGATTTGTTTCCAACACTCATCATTGAAGCCTTTGCACAGATTAATATACCATCTGTGACAATCATGGATATTGCTGGTCGGGGCTTTACTGATGATGATGATGACAGGCCTAAGGTAGATTAGCTCTATTTACGCGAAGAAACTATAAAACCTTTCCTATATGGTATGAAATATTGCTTATTCAGAGAAATATTATACCATTTTATAATTTTGCTGGTGCCCAACAACGTTCGTTTGTGTGTCGCTTAGTTCCTGAGATTCTTAGTTCGTTCCTGCCCTAGAACGATCGTTACGCTCTCAGTACCAGAAAAGGGAAAATTAGGGTAACTTGAATGCCATCTCGAGAGACAATAACAGGAGCCAAATTTTCACTTTTCCAAGCTGTACTGCTTGAAGACAATAATTGGAACATGTACTATTTACTTGGACCATATTTTCGAGCTTCGTAATTTTCGCGCTTCGTATTCATGCTAGGGGTCTGAGATCTTACTGGAAAATCAGGGCTTTTGTTCTCTAGAATTTCCGCAGGTTCCTGTTACATGTAGCACTCTTTCAGCTTTCCAGTCATAGCACGAGAAAATCGAAATTTTGTATGAAGGGATGGAGCTTTGTTTGAAAAGCTGGATCCTATCCATTACCTAATGATACCTAAAGTTAATAAAGGTAAAGTCAATTCGACCGTACCCCTAACTGGGAAACCCATACACACTGGTTTCTGCTGCAGATATAGGCCTACAGGCCGTAGAAGAGTATACTGGTGCAGTCGACCACAGATCATCTAGAGCTATGGCGCCAGTGGCGGAAGGCTCCATACGACAGTCTGCACCCCCTCCCAACCCTCCCCTTTGCTGGGAAAGGTCAGTAAACCCACAGCAGTACGCAGACCGGATGCTGACTGATCACGTCAAGCGCTGCGAAGAACTTACCTAGCTAGGAGCGAGGTTTGAACCCCCGACCTTTGGAGTCAAAATATCAGAAGCTTTTAGTTTGCTGCTACTGCGGGTCTATGATGGAAGCGAAACAGTGACGACTTGGTCACAAATTTTTCTACGAACAGAAAAAGAGAAAAAATTCCTGTTTATGCTCATTCGTTTATGAAACTTGGGATATCAGATAGTTACTTCTAGCTAGAGCTGCACTTATAGAGTGTAAACTTCGGCCAAGCAACGCACTGCTAAGAGAAAGAAAGACTGACAGACAAAACAGCAGACTGATGGATCGTCAACAAAATTTATTCACTGTTCTTAGAGACAAACCTGACAGTTCCTGTTAATTTGATGCAAATTTGCCTATGACTTTTCAGTCATGTAGCCAGCAGACATGTGACAAAAAGACAAATGGGCAAACCAAAACCACATCATGATTCTTGAGACATATTTACAGTTCCTGTTCATGTCATGAAAATCCTTCCACAACGCTGTGAGTTACGTCATTAAGAGACAATCAGACATACTCCGTCAAAAACGCACCAATATTGGCGGAGGTAAGGGAAAAAGAACGGAAATGTTAATTTTCATAAGAAGAATTCAGTGAAATAATGAGTTTGTTTTTCACATCTGTAAAACTATTTCGAGATGACAATACGAATGCTTTGCAACAGATTCTTGGGGACAAAGGGCTTTGTTCATGATTGGAGACTCTAGTCTCCATGCCTCTCTTTGTCGTCGCCACTGTAGTCTAAGAGAATAGCGTTATGTTAAATGAGCAAAATTCAGTTACATGAGGAGCGTTTTCTTATATTAGAAGAAGCATTAGGTTAGTTTACATCATGTGTGTTAGGTTAGGTGATACGAATTAGGTTGACTGAGAAACGTTAGGTTGCGTTAGATGAAATACGTTATGTTAGAAGAGAAGCGTTGGGTTATATGAGGGGCGTTAAGTTAGATGAGAAGCGTTAGGTTAGATGAGATGCGTTAAGTTAGATGAGAAGTGCTTGGTTAAATGACATTAGCTAGGTTAGATGAGAAGCGGTATGATTTATAGTGGTATTAGGTAACTTCGGTTAGATGGAGAGCCTTAAGTTAAATGAGCCGCGTTAGGTTATGTGAGAAGAGTCAAGCTCCATGATTTACTTTAAAATACAATATCGAACACTGGGATTCAAGACGGACCTTAGATTCGACGATATGTGTTTGGGTAGACAGACTTTGTTACGTTAGACGGAGTTGACAGCAAGGAGTTGTGATGACTCTTCTTCGCGGATCATGGTTTCGTTACTAATATACTTTTGAAGGATACGCGGCAACGGCCAACTCAAATTGTCATGAGACGTGAGATCTCTCTGTTACAGTTCATCTGAGCAGCATACTCTTTCCTTCCCTTAGATGACATGAAAAAAAAAATTCTCTATTCATAAAAGCAAGCAGTGAAGCATTACTGAATTTAATTAGAGCGCACTCTGAGAGCGCATACTTCCGCCAAGCAAGGCAACGATAACGAAAAATCCAAATTGTTTCCGAAACCGTGATTTTCTTCGTATCACACCAAAATCTAATCATTTGTGCCTTTTGATAGTATTAACAATTCCTGTAATTTTCATGAAGATCCGTTCATAACTTTTTGAGTTATGCTGCTGACAAACATTATGACAAACATAAGTCAAACAGACCAACCGATCGTCACCAAAATTTAATTATTTAAGTATTTTATCATTAGCAACAACTCCTGTAAATTTCATCAAGATCCATCAATAACTTTTTGAGTTATTGTGCTAACAAGCATAAAATCAAGCTAAGTGACACACAACGAATGAACAGACAGATCATCCCAAAAATTTGATTATTTATTCTTCGTATTATACCTAACAACTCATAAAAATTTCATGAAAATCCATCCGTTACTTTTTGAGTTATAGCCACAAGAAAAAATAGTCAGCCAGACAAACAAACAGACAGATGAATAGATTTTCACCAAAAGTTAATCATCTGTTACTGTTAACATGCCTAGAATTTCCTATAAATTTCGTAAAGATCCGTCCGTAACTCTTGAGTAATTTTCGTGACAGACAAACAGGATAACTGACAGACAAACACGACAAAAACATAACCTCCTCATCGGAGGTATTTAAATTACCCGCCGCGTATATAGTACACGGCATGAAACCCCATCAGTGCGTTAAAATTTTTGATCTAAAACGAAATCTGCTTTCATCAGTTAGAAAAATAAGCTTGAGAAAATAACTACAACGTCTGTTTCACCGAGAAAAATCACTTTTGCCGTGCTTCGATTAGCTTCTATTCAACTTGTTCGTCGTGAACTGAGAGCAACTATACTGTAGTTGCAATGTATGAGAAACTAATAACTAGAGCACTCTGAGAGCGAATACCTCCGCCAAGCAAGGCAACGGTAACGAAAAACTCAAGTTGGTTCTGAGCTCATGATCATCTTTGTATCAACACCAAAATCTACTCATTTGTGCCTTCTAACAGTATTAACAATTTCACTAATTTTCTTGAAGACCCATTCATAATTTTTTGAGTTATGCTGCTAACACAAATTTCTGGCAAATATTAATCAAACTCACAAACAAATCAACTGGTCATCACCAAAATTCAATCATTCATGTCTTTTAACCTTACCAACAACTCCTGTAAAATTCATAAAGATCCATTCATAACTTTTTAAGTTATTGAGCTAACAAGCATAAAATTCAAAACAACGGCAAACTAACGGACGAACAAACAAATCATCACAAAAATTTTGTCATTCACACTTCGTGACGTTCCTAGCAACTCGTGTATATTTCATAAAAATCCGTCCGTAATTTCTTAAGTTATGGCTTTAGGAAAAATGAGGCAGACAAACAAACGGATCTTCACCAAAAGTTAATCATTTGTTCCTCCTAACATACTTCACAATACCTGTAAATTGCGTCAAAATCCATCTTGGTGACAGACAAAGAGTATAACAGACACACAGACAGGTATACAAACCAGACGAAAACATAACCTTCTTGGCGGAGGTAAAAATCAGACTACATGATAGCGTTAGGAAAAGCTGTAGATATGTTCAGTGTTTAGATTTCAACGCAAAGTAATTTCAGTGAAGTGTGACCGGATAACCACATTCTCTAACCTGCCCTAATTTTCGTTAATCTATTTTCTTAAAACGTGACTGAAAATGGACAGATAAACAAAAAACAAATAAGAAACAGAAAAATACACGCCGATCTTTATTATACTGTATATCCCACGATAGCCGTAGAAGCCTTTCTTACATTGAAGCTCACTTCGATAGGTACTGTAGCTTATACTGAAGCTATTTTGAGAAAACGAATTAGCAATGCAGCGTGACTGGAAGTTTAAACTACTTCGCAGAGCTGGGCACAGCCCTGTCTGAGCAATTTCTTGTTATCAGCTTTCTATGCCCTGGCGACCTTTTCTGGAGCCTTTGCACCTAGTGGTCCTGACCGATTGTTGCAGCCTGTGCGATCAGCGACCCTACAGTTCTTTCAGTTATTAATAATGATCAAATTTGGCTCTTCTACGGGGCCACAGGACAGTAATTTCCAATCAATTTTTTGTCTTCTAGTAATATAAGGCATTTTCCACTGCGAGGCGAGCTAGCATCATGGCTGAAATTTTTCTACCTGGAGACGGTCGAGGGACTAATGCTTCAGAGTTTCTAAAAAAAAGAGCTGCAGGGAGAACCAAACTGGCAGTAAGAACTTGCTGAGGTGGAGCCGCATCCAATTCCATTAATTTTAAAAGTGCTTCAGCATTCATTATTTCAACTAGGCTCTGGGAATAGGCCATTTGGCCCGTCTATTGTAATAATTGGCTCCAAACATTGTGGTTATTACGGGCGTTACTGTAATCGTAAGTCTAATATCACAGGTTTTTGACGATTCTTGCCTATACCGCCTTATTTTATTATCATAGTTGAAAGCAATGATATAATCAAATGTTGATATTGTATATACACAGTACATAGGAAACGTCTAGGGGCCATTTGAATACCTAAATAAACGGATGCACAAAACCTCAGGGTTAAATTAATGTCGTAATAGATAAATAATACTCTGTGAACAATTGATTCTTTAGGAAAGTAACTTCCCTCGCCACATGCCGCTGGCCATATGTATTCATTCTTGATTGTTAAATCCATCTGCCAATATTAGCCAATCTCCCCATGTTAGCTTTCAGGCTTATAACGTCGTCCATATGACATCATCAATATTTCTTTTATCACTGTCATTATCATCTCTCATCAGTTTTGTAAAGCAACAAAATGGCTTTCATCGTTACCTCCGCCAAGGAGGTTATGTTTTCATCGTATTTGTCTGTCTGTCTGTCACCAAGATAACTCAAAAAATTATGAACCGATTTGGACGAAGTTTACAGTGATTGTTAAGTATGTTAGGAGGAACAGATGATTAACTTTTGGTGAAGATATGTCTATCCATTTGTTTGTTTGTTTGTCTGCCTCATTTTTCTCAATGCCATAACTCAAAAAGTTATGGATGGATTTTGATAAAATCAACATGAGTTGTTAGGTATATAACAAAGAGTAGATGACCAAATTTTGGTAAAGATTTGTTTGTTCGTTTGTTTGTCATTGTTTTAAATTTAATGCTTGTTAGCGCAATAACTCAAAAAATAATGAATAAATCTTTATGAAATGCATAAGGGTTGTTAGTAATGTTAAAAGACATAAATGATTAAAATTTGGTGCACATCAGTTTGTTCGTTTGTATGTTTCACTCATGATTGTCATAACGTTTGTTAGTAGTATAATTCAAAAAGTTATGAACGGATCTTCAAGAAAATTGCACAAGCTGTTATTACTATTAAAAGACACAAATGATTAGATTCTGGAGTTTATACAAAGAAAGTTATAGTTTCAGAGCCAATTTGAATTTTTGCTACCGTTTCCTCGCTTGGCGGAGGTATGCGCTCTCAGAGTGCTCTAGTTTTTGTTTCTATTCATGTGCATAACAAAGGAATAATGCTATGATTCCAATGGCACAACCATTACAGTTGGCAGACCTGTAAATAGTAACTCAGTAAATAAGCAGTACGTAAAATTATCAGATGTCCTGCGAGGGCGTTAATGTTTTAACGGCAAGAAGTGACAGCCAGCACTCGTAGCAGTGAAGTAGCACATCTTCATACCGTATTTATTTAAGATTATACAAAATTTTGCCAGAGAAATCAACTACAGTATTTTTAAGAATGCAGGCTTTACAGTAGATTTAAAGGGCTGACTATGCACGATTTTTACCACTGTAATGACATGGACTTGAAACGAAGGACCCTTTTCTACGCTTTATATACACTGCCCTACTGCATATGATCAGTTTTACTAATTTCCCGTTGAAACAGATGGAGTATTTGTTCTAAACTATTACATATGCCTTGTGTAACTATACTAAAGGGTCATTTCATTATACAGCAATGCACACAAGCACGATGAAAGATAATTCCCACTACAACAGAGCGAGCCTCTGCTCTACAGTACTGCGCGTGTCCGGCGTAACTAAATCCCCGCTGAAACAGAGAAGGAAATCTCCCATCATCAATCCCACAAGGCGATGGGATCATGAAGTAGACGCTGATTTACGGCCATTACATGGAGACCGGCGGCGATTGTGGGCTCTCTGGCGACAGGATGTATAGCGCCGTGGCGAACAAAGATCTCGTCGGTAACGAATGTTTCGGACGCAAAGATTAAATTAACCCCTTGAGAGAACATGATTTCAACATACCGGGATAGACTGGAGCCAATTGATATACAGCAAACCGTCAGTAGTAACGTTAGAGTTCTCTAGCTGGGCCTAGCTGGCTCTGGGGCTTTTGTTGTCACAAGAGTTGCTTGTCCTGTTGTAGCCAATATTGCTAGAAAAAGACTTCGTATCGAGGTGGCAGAGCCTCTTATTATTAATCGAGTCAATTCCGGTTGAGTTGTGGACAATGAGCTGGTCAATGCAGCCAGTAGTGACGACATTCTTAACTTCCATACTAAACACACATACGCTGCGTACTTTGAGAAAGAAAGTAAAATTGATTTTTTTTACAATAATTGATAGATGGACAAGATTCGATGCTAATGGTATTGCTAGCAAGCTAAAGTAGTTCGAGAGGAGTTCAAAATGTTCGCAGAATTGTTGAAAATATTTAATCTAAATTCAAGCCTTCACGCAAACTTTTTACTCTGCCAAGAGTAGTGCTCTTCTCTGTGCATTCATTCTACCAATTTCAACATAAATTTGCAGAGCTGGGACAACCGAATGAAATTCGGTATTTCCCTAGTACCGGCGGTAGTTTCATTTATCGAAATACCGAATCTTTACTGAATCTTCTACCGATACCGTATGGATCCACCGAATGACTCTTCGATTGATTTAAATTTCCCGCGCCCACAAAAGTAGCTCCTTAGCCCTCTATGACCCACTGTCCTTCCTGGGAAACATTAAGAAACTCTCATTGATTTTCGTTCAGTTGATCTTTTTCACGCTGTATTGCACTTCATTGAAGAGAAAAGACGTTGCGCTGTGAGAATTCGGCGTAGTGTCATAATGTTTTGCTCAATCAAGTGTCACGTCCTGCCGAGCTAAGTGGAGCGTGAACTGCCAGCGGATGATGTAGATGATGTAGTTAAAGGCTTGGAATAGGTGTTCTATGGGCTCTAGAATGTATTAAAAGACTCTTAAAGGTGTTTCATAGATACATATATATATATAAGGAGTTTTTTGAGTTTTGGGCATGTTTCCTCTGTTTTATAAGCAGCTTGCTGGCGTTCTTGTCCCTAAGCTAGCAGTGATCTTCCGGCGCCTGATACAGTTAGGAAATTTTCACCGTTGTTGGCGTACTGGGAATTTTACTCCCATTCCCAAGGGTCCAGTGTCGCCAACTACCGACCCATTACGCTGACGCCCAGTTTGCCGAAGATGTTCGAGAAATTGATCTCCTGTAAGCTTGGTCGTTTTGCTGAGGTTATGGGTTTGCTGCCTGGTGCTCAGTTTGCGTACAGAACTGGTTTGGGTTGTTGTGACGTCTCGTTGTCTGTGCAACACCATTTACAGTCTGCGCTGGATTGTCGGTTTGAGGCACGCCTTGTAAAGTTGGACGTAAGCACGGCGTTTGACAAGGTTAACCACAGGGGTCTATTATACAAGCTTGAGCCGTTTGGTGTGGGTGGTTGGGTTCTGTCAATCATTCGTGACTTTGTTTTAGAGCGAATGCAGAGTGGGTCTGTTGACGGCGCTTTGTGTGCCTCAATCGCGGTGGAGCCTAGCGTCCCACAGGTTAGCGTGCTTGGCCCGCTGTTGTTCGTTCTGTGTACTAGTGACATGTTATCTTTGCTGGAAAACACGATTATCATCTATTCCGACGATTCCACTTTGATAGCGATGATACCTGCTCCCTGCATGCGTAATGCTGTCGCCCAGTCTCTGAATAGGGATTTGTCACGCATTAGTGCATGGTGCTCGGCTTAAAGTATGAAGCTGAATGCCAGTAACACGAAGTCGATGATTGTAAGTCGGTTTTGGACCCTTGTACCGCAACATCCACACCTGGAGATAGATGACACTTTGCTTAAGAATTCTAGCTCCTTGGCGATTCTTGGTGTTGTATTTGATGAGAAGCTTACTTTTGAGTCACATAGTAGGCGACTGGTGTCACGTGCTTCCAGTAAGATTAGTCTCCTGCGTAAGGTGAATTCTGTGGTTGGTTGCTGTGAGGTTGTCCGTAGATGCTTTTAAGAAGCATTGGAGCATTGCTCACCGGTCTATGCTTCAGCTGCTGACCGTGAGGTTGTCCGTAGATGCTTTTATGATTTTTTGCTGCCTGTTTCGGAGCATTGCTCACCGGTTTGAACTCCAGCAGCTGACAGTCACTTACGTCTGTTGGACCGACTTGTTTGTTCGGCCAGTAGTCTGTACATAGATAACGATCTGGTGAACCTGTCCCACAGAAGAGGGGTGACCGAACTCTGTTTGTTTTATAAGGTGTACACTGTACAGTAATGAGAGGCATTGGTTGTATTCATCTGTCCCGGCCCTCAAAATCTCTAGGAGAATTACACGTGCTGCGGTCGGTGCGCGCTCTTTCACGTTGGAGAATTTTAGGTGCCGAACTAATTAGCTCGGTCGGTGCTTCGCACCCTGGTCTGTTAAGGTTTGGAACTCATTGCTAGCATCGGCTTTCGGTTGTGTTGGCCTGCAGGCGTTTAAGCCAGCTATAAATGGCTTTTTGCTGGATTTCCTTTAGCAGGGTATCCTGCTTCCCGGTGTTGTAAAGTGCTTCATTTGGGTTATGATTCCTGTCCGTGGGGGCCGGGCACGAAGTCTTAATAGTAATACCGAACCAAGATACCGAAATACCAAATCATTCGGTAGATTTCTTGGATATCTACGAAATACTGAACCGAATGATCAGTTTTCATCTACCGAATACAGATACCGGCGGTACAAAAAATACCAAATCTCAGCTCTGTAAATTTTATACATTGGTTAGGTGAATCAGTAATTACTCATTTGAGCATCATTATGAAGCGTTTGGTACGAATGTGACTGGGTGTTTGTAACTATGAAAATTTTCTTTGCTTTGCTGTTTGTGTGGTGAGTGGCAATTGCGTTGCTCTCGAATGAAGTGGAAATGAAGCTTAGACCTTTGTTTTGACAGCCAATTTAAGATTACTGATTCTCAGTTCTTTGATATTAACAAAAAATTAATAGGGCCACCATCTTATCGTTACCACCATTTGTTATGACCTGGATTGTGCCAGGTATCGCAGTTGAAGGCAAGCTACCCTATCAGCCAGCACTTGACGTTATTGGTTTGGTATTGAAGCTGGAAGAAAAATTGTCTTAGAACTTCCTGAGTTTCCCTCGTATACATACTATTTGAGCTGTCGCTTCTGCTTAAAACAATCATGAACAAGTCTCTAAAAGGTTTCTTGCAATTTCATTGTTTCGAAACTTCACATAAGAGATGATTCGCTACACAATCATTGCTTCATTGCAGATGCCTTTGTTTACACTCCTTGTTGCTCGCACGACCACGGAAGTTTAAATCGAACTCTTCGTGACGGCTTGTGGCCTCGAGACGCCATTATATAGAACGTAATAGGTAAATGTAAAGTCGGCTTGACCGTACACCCTAAGTAGGAAACCTGCATGTACTGGATTGTGCTATAGTTAAATCCCCTCTAGGGCTTAGACACTGCTGCAGTCAAGCACAAATTGCCTGAGTTATGGCGACATTGATGGAAGGCTCATATGACAGCTGCGCCCCTGACCGTAAGGTCAGTCCCTTTCCCCCTTCCCCAAGTAGACTATGAGCTACAGAGCTCCCTTACGCGCTACATTCCGAGCACCAAGACACTCATCGGCTTACAATAGGCCGTCCGGCTCCATAACAGCCAAGAAAAGCAACACCTCTAGCCACAGAGACAGAACCACTTGGGTGTAAAACAAGACCAAATGAAGGCAAGCAACAGCAATTTATTACGATTGAAAACTTCTGGAAACATAGAGCAATAATTGGAGGACAGGAGGCCTTAACGAAACTACTATCGGTCAATGTCGTCACTTTGCGTACTTAGTGAATTAGCGAGACGTGTTAGCTGGCACTTGCTAACCACGTCGACTCGTATGGTACATCTTTGTCATTAAATCAATATAGCCTAGTGCGTCAGGTCCTTGGTCTTGAGACGCTATGCAGCATCGTAACCAGCAACTTATGAGGCAACGTTAGTACCGTCTCCTGGACCTCGTCCGAATATTCCAAGTATCTTAAGGTATAGCCGAGCGGAATAGTCATAAGTTGTATACGGTCATGCAGACACGTGCTGACAGGGTAAGCAAGGTAGACAGTGCCTACGCATAAGGAAATTTACCAGTACTTCCTTGTTTTCTCTAGGACAAAATATGAAGATAATCCAGCCCAATGCTATTGGTTAAGATAATTAAAATTACAATGCAGTAGATTCAGTCATATATTGTTCCTATACAGACGAATGTTCTGATATCACCTACTCCGAGCATTTTCTAGCGGCACTGCAGGCCTGTGCTACTTTGGATACCGGATTTCAAATTCTGGAATCTCTTTGGTAGACCCTGAAGGCTTTCCGCCCTTCGAATTTTCATGATTTCGCTTTTGAATATCCCGTCAGCAGATGGGGCCGTAGACCAGAACTTGCAACTCTAAAGAGCGGGCGGCATAATTTCCATGTGTCCGCCAGGACCTTACAACAGCCCGCCGTGTTGGAGCTCAGCCAGCGGGAGATGAGCAGCTCAGCATGCGAGCGGCAAACCCGTGCAGGAATGAATTGTTTTGGGCCTCAGCACCATCTAGCTTAACCAGCCATGGGGATTGTGCTAATGTAGTAAGAATTCTTCTGTAGTTCAAACATTAGTAAGCCGTACATTAATTTAACTGTAGGTATATATGTAGAAACATTGGTACAACCTAGCTGACCAGGTAGTGAGATTATGCGCAGCAGGCCTTACACGCCCTATCTGGCACAAAAAATTAATACCGGCCTAGGCTTACAAGAAATACATTGGTATCTGTTCTCTAAACAAAAATTAATGAGCAGAACATCAATCATTGTAAGTTTATAGAAACTACTTCGCCACCATCTAGCTACCCACCCAGCTAGTGAGACTGTGTGCATGTAAAAATATACTAGGACTTCTTCCTTTTATGAAACTAGTGATAAGTGATTTAATTCTTTTAGCCTTTAGGCGCACAGAGGCATTGGTGTCGTTTAGCAAAGACAGCTCTTTAGTTTCAGGGCTTTCAAGAATCTTGTAATCAGATTTCTGCTGCATCGCAGAAATTTAACGGTAAATAAAATACAGTCCCCAGATGGAACTTGCTCGGCATGTTGCAACCTTCATTGTAATTACCAAAGCCAGCATGTATAAGATAAAGGGTTTACCGGCAATATCATAACTAGAGCACTCTGAGAGCGCATACCTCCGCCAAGCAAGACAACGGTAACGAAAATTTCAAACTGGCTCTGAAAGCATGATTTTCTTTGCATCAATACCAAAGTATAATCATTTGTGCCTTTTGATAGTGCTAACGGTTTCGGTAATTTTTTTAAGATCTGTTCATAACTGTTTGAGTTATACTGCTAACAATCAATATGACAAACATAAGTCACACACACAAACGGAAAAACCGACCATCATCAAAATTTAATCATTCATGTTTTTTAACATTGTCAACAATTTCTGTAAATTTCATGAAGATCCATTAGCAACTTTTTTAGTTACTGTGCTGAAAAGCATAAAATTAAACACAGCAACAAACAAACGAACGAACTATCAAATCATCACAAAAATACGGTCATTTACTCTTCGTAATATACCTATCACCTCAGCTAAATTTCATGAAAATCCATCCATAACTTTTTGAGTTATAGCATGAAGAAAAATTAGGCAGACAAGCAAACAAACGGATGGACGGACTTTCGCCAAAAGTTAATAATAATAATAATATACCAATAATGTTTATTGAGAAAGAAACATAAAACAAATTTATACACTCGGTAAAAGAACATAATTATGAACATGAACTTTATGAATAATCATTGTCGTCAAGCCCATGGGTAGCTACAAGCTAATCGGGCAACATGAAACAAACCTAACTCTCAAAAATCAGGTAATGAGAGCACAGTAGGTCACAGTTGGTTACATTTTTAACTAGAGCACTCTGAGATAGCATACCTCTGCCAAGCGAGGCAACGGTAGCAAAAAAAAATTAAATTGGCTCTGAAACCATAATTTTCTAATTGTTTGTGCCTTTTGATAGTAATAACAGCTTGTGCAATTTTCTTGATGATCTATTCATAACTTTTTAGTTATAGTGCTAACAAACGTCAAGACAAACATGAGTCAAACGAACAAACTGATCTGCACCAAAATTCAATCATCTATATCTTTTACTATTACCAATAACTCCTATAAATATCATAAAGATCCATTCATTATTTTTTGAGTTATTGTGCTAACAAGCATAAAATTAAAAACAGTGACAAGCGAACGAACAAACGGATCATTGCCAAAATTTTGTCACTTACTCTTTGTTACATATCTAACAACTCATGTTAATTTCATAAAAATCCATCCATAATTTTTTGAGTTATGGCATTTAGAAAAATGAGGCAGGCAAACAAACAAACGGATGAACATATCTTCACAAAAAGTTAATCATCTGTTTTTCCTAACATACCTAACAATCCCTGTAAATTTTGTCCAAATCGGTTTATAACTTTTTTAGTTATCTTGGTGACAGACAAACACGACAAAAACATAACCTCTTTGGCGGAGGAAATTATTATTGTTACAGTGAACAGTCTAAGTCTCTGTCTTCACCACAAAATGCGGCAGAACAGAGGAATAAACAGGAACACACGGCACGGCGACCGAGGGTCCGAGAGGCGGGGCCACGCACGAGGGCGCCCCACACGAGGCCAACACGTACGAGACCGTAGAGTAGGACACGGCGTGTCCGCTGCGAAGGTGCTGGCGCCCGGCACGAGAACACATTACTAGTTGTTTGAGCCTCCCTGAACACAACTATGGTGATTCAAGAGAGGAAAAAACAGGGACAGGTGGCATGCCGACAACAATGCGGAACCCATACCCGAAAGTGGGCCAACGCGCATGGGGACAGCAAGTTGGGAAAGAAGAGGAAGAACAGATAAAAGTAGGATAAGTAGGAGCACAAGATCAGGAAGGAAACAAAGTGGGCACGAAAGACAGACGTTCCGTAGACCTAGCTGGTGGCTAAGGTCCCACACAAAGCAGCATTCCCTAGAAGCACCGGCCTCTCAACACAGGACGAGTAAACCGACCCACGCTCTTCCCCTGCTTCTCGAGTAGGAGAAATTAAAGAGCATATCAGAGAAAAAAAATTAATGAAAAAAAAAAAGTAGCATAAGTCGTCAACAAGAGTTCAATAAGTAGGATTTCAGTTTCACTTTAAAAGCATAGTGGCTGTTCACAGTTCGTACGTCAACGGGTAAACTATTCCAGAGTGGATTAGCTCTACAAAGGAACGAACGCTGGCATTTTGATTTAGAAGCGAAAGGAGCAGTCAGGCATTGGTGGGTTTGAAATCTGGTTAAGTGTTCATGTTTAGATTGATTTTGAACAATTATCTCCGAGAAATATGAATGTTGGTCTAAATTACTGACAGAGTACAATTTAAGCAAGGCGAAGTATTCAAAAATCTCGTTAACCTTGAGCAGCTGATGTGCGACAAACTTAGCAGCAGCAGCATCGCCTGGGCCCAACAGAGCTACCGCTCGGGTCTGCAGAGCCTGCAGTCGGGCGGTGCTAGTCAGGCGTGCACAGCCCCAAGCCTGCACCGCGTAAGCCAGGTGCGGGTATACAAGGCTGTGGTACAACCGTAACATGGTGTGATATGGAGGGTATACGGAAAACCTGCGCATTATGCCTACAGATCTTGTGATTTTATCGCAGACATTGTTCACATGTGTAAAAGACAATTTACTGTCAAGAGTCACTCCTAAAAACCTAACACTATCGGCACATGATACGACCTCATTTCTCACTAACACAGGTAGTGGGTGCGGAACAACATTATCACTTACTAGCATACAATAATATGGCTTTTGGTGAAGTTTAAAGAAAGCCTGTTTGCCATTAACCAGCTATCGACCCTCCCTAATTCAACGTTCGCAGTATTTACTACTTCAGCGTAATTGGTATCAGAAACAAAGACGGTAGTGTCGTCAGCAAAGTGAATGAACTCTAAAGAATCTGAGGAGCGGCTCATGTCGTTGATGTGAAGGAGGACGAGCAGTGGTGATAGAATCGAGCTCTGAGGCACACCATGAGAAAGAAAGCTACGGGAGGAAGTAACATCTCTGACATAAACACACTGTGAACGATTAACTAGATAGGAACGGACTATTCATTACTGATCCCCCTCACCCCAAGGTGATTCATTTTATATAAAAGAATATTATGATTTGCGGTATCGAACTCCTTTGAAAAGTCCAAAAAACACCGAAAGAAAATATTTTTTCTGGTGTAAGGCAGAATATAGGGAATCTAAAAATTCTAAAATTGCATCAGTTGTATTGTGCCTAACTCTGAATTCAAACTGATGTAAGGACAATATCTGCTGGCGCATAAGAAAATTCACAGACGAATCTACATAAGCCTCTTAAGTATTTTGAACAAAATGGTAAAACTAAAATAGTATGATAGTTTTTGGTTGTTTTTCGGTCACCTGCCTTGAAAAGAGGTAGAACCCGCGCCTCTTTCATAGTCAGGAAAAACGCCCGAACTGATGCTTTCATTGAACAAATCAAAAATTGTAGGGCTACTGACGTCAGCTAATTCTTTATATATGAAGGATGGAATAGTTGTTAGGGCGGCACCTTTGGAAGGGAAAGACCTAATTATCATAGCAACCTCACAGAGAGTGGAAGGAGCTGCAAAGAAGGGCCGCGCAATATTTGGACCCATGAATGCCATGAGAGACTATCGCTCGAAGGCATCGCGGCCTCTAAATTAGCAACTACACTAGAAAAATACCCATTGAACTCCTCAGCTACTGCACAACTATCGCTTATTTCCCTACCATTGATATTAAGGGTGGGAGTGTCCAATTGTTTAGTAGGACGGATCACTGAATTAATATTGTCCCAGGTTTTCTTGATGTCCTTGCGGCAATTTTCAAATTTATTCTAATAATACCTACGTTTCTCAATGGCTAAAGTATTAGTGACTTGATTTTTGAAATGATTCAAATCATTCAGCGTTATTAACCTCCTTCTATAATCTTTAAAAAGTTGATGCTTACGATCGATGAATGTCTTGCAGTCGGCAGCCGCTTATAACTGACCGTTTTGTTACGTATAGGGCAGCATATTTGTCATAGATATAAAAAATGAAGTACAGAAGAAATTCATTCTAAAATGAATATTACAGTTGTCATAAGCCTTAAACTGCACCAAAAATGTCTCCATTTCCCTTCTAATTTGTTCTACGGCAGGTTTAGAACAACGACGAAACGAGCGGTTGAAAGACTTATTTGGCAGATCTATTAGGTATTCTGTAAGCTTCGGGTAATGGTCAGTGATATTTAACTCCAGCACACCTGATTTAAATTGTAACACTTGGTTAGTCCAGATATGATCAATAAGGGTAGGCGACGTATTACTCTGCGGTTGAACTCGGATAGGTTAACTAGACGACCCGTGACCCATTGGGCCGTCATCACGATCGTCTTCGCTTTCGCAAGAAAAGCAGGTGTTATTTAGCTGGGCATAGACCATCCGCAATTCGGCCGTCATATTCTGCTCGTCAAGGAGCGTCCCGTTCGGTTCACTATCAACAGATTCTTTGCTTCTCTAACGAATGTTCAACACCCAGGCTGTAAGCAAAGTCAAATTATTGTATGATTCGTATTTCAGTTGTATTGCCCATGGAACCGCTGAATTGATCATGACCGTTGTTGAGGCCCAGCTCACTTTAACTTCCGTATCACAGATACAATCAAATTAAAGAGCTCATCCATGGAAAGAATGTCACTGCCCACCCCCACCTCGAATTTCTTCTTGTGTAAAAGTGAAGATGTGTCAAACAAGACACAAATAAACAAGATACAAATAAATAAACAAGACACAAACAAGCAAGACCGGTTCACAGACTCTTAGTATAATATAGATAGATAGATAGATAGATGGGACATACAAAAAAACTGTGCATACACTCGACGAATCTCAAAGCGTATTCTGGTAGACTAAGAAGGTCGATGTTGAAATCGCCTGTTATTAAGACGGGTTTTTAGAGGCAGATAGATAAATTACTTAATATGTTATTGGCGAAGAAAGTAGTAAAATCAATAGTATTAGTTCGGTCAGGAGGATGATACACCCCGCAACAATAAATGATTGGGAAGGGCTCAATCTAATAGTAAGTGCACGCAATTCAATAATATCGCTTAGTACACACAATCTATCCATAATGGAAGTCATTAGGTGATCCCGAACATAAATAGATGCATCTTCTCCGCGCCTAGCAGCCCTTGTTGTGTGGAAGCCGTTACACCTCTCTATATTAGTGCAGAGACCTCGCTCGAACCATGTTTCGGTTAATACTAGAACATCTGGAATTAGCCCTGTACGTACGAGCGTTGCTATAAATTCATAGGAGTTATGATTAAATGACTTAATCTTTCATAAACAATTTTCAGAGAATCATCGTTAGAAGGTCATCATAGGAGTAAAAAGAGTCGCGACTAGTTGACTGTCCTCCCAACATACCTAACAATCCCTGTAAATTTCATCAAAATCGGTCCATTACCTTTTGAGTTATCTTGGTGACAGATAAAGAGACAGACGTACAAACACGTCGAAAACATAACCTCCTTGACGTAGGTAAGAATATTTTCGATGTAGCTCAAAAGCTCGACCGCGAGAAATGAATCGTCTGAGAAACATAATGATGAGCCACAGTTAAGATGACCGTAAACGTCAAATGATAATAAAATTTCCACTCTGTTCCAGGCAGTCATTAGCCGGCGGCGGAGGCAGCACTTCAAAGTCAGACGTAACTGAATTGCCAAGGGCAGGCTGAAGGCCTGGCACCACCAAGCTAATCCATATATTGGCAGTGTAAAAAGATGACGAATATAGATAGCATTAATATTTCCCGAGTATTTCAAAAATTCATGAGCTAGTTATTAAAGGCTGTGAAACTAACTGTATATGTACAAACTATGAACATCGTGCATGAACTCTGCGCAGGCTGTTACAGTTCAGCTGAAACAGTGTTAAACTTGACCTAGCAAAGTCATAGTTTTCCGATATATATACATATATGCATGAGCCGTTTCTACGGATCAGATAGCTTAAGAAAGAATACCACTCTCCAGTAAATTTAATGTATCATGCTGATACTGGTAATTTGGATTCTATAGTGTTAATAAATTCAGATGCTATTTCTGCTGCATTGCTGTCAATTTCATTGTGATCATCTGTTAGCTTCATATGTGCTCATATGTATGAGAAAAGTCTTTCTTTATAAAGCAACGAACGGTTGAGTTAATTGCATTGTCGATACTAACGGATCTAATTGCAGGGAACGACTTTTTTGAGTGTGAGTGCGCAGCTCATGCAGCGCATCATATCCTTGTACTGCTCTTGCGAAGGCCTCCAAAGAGATTATGGAACGCGTTGTTTTGCAGCAGTAACTGACTTCATATGCCATAAATAACTCGTTTCATTGAGCGTTTCACAAAACTAGAGGCTTTGTTGATGCTAAGGTGAGCGGCAAGAGCTTTCCTTCATTACAGAACGATGGCCCGGCGGCGACGCCAGTGAGCCGTAGCGTTCCATGACAGTCTTCCGTAACTGAGCTCTCGGCCCTGACGGACGGTAATGCCTTTGGAAAGGCATGCAGTTCTGCAGACTAGATTGTTGGCGGGGGGATTGACTGAGAGCTCACAGCCATCTTCGCTGACGGCTCTGGAGGAATGCAAGTGAATGTGCAAAGTTTATGGGTCTAAGTGACTGAAAATAGTCGCGTCAATACACCCGAATGCCACCAGCTCCGAAGGTCAGAATTTGGGAAGAGGGACCATGAGTTACGCAACTGCAAACCTATTCTTGAAAGATAAGGGAAGCTGGAGCCCTTTAGGAAGCTAAGTAAATGTTTCAGACGTCCACACTCTGGCCAGTTTGAGACTTGAACATGAAGTATCTTTCAGAGTCGTTTGACATTGGAACAATTTGCGTAAAGTACACACTAACTTCTGCAGGAACAGTTCTTGTGTGCAAATGATGAGCCTGAAAGTTAATCACATAAAGCCAATGGTATTGATACCTCATATGGAAATCAGGAACAAGCAAAATAATATGAGTAGGAGCAGATGACATTCTTCATAGCAGAGTCCTAAGTGCAAAGAGTGAAAAGGAAGGGATCGTTACTTTTTCATAATTTTTTGATGGCATTGATAATTTAGAAACAAAACCATCGTCTGTCGTATGGAATATGATAATGAAAACCTTTTATATACAAAGCTCTGACCACTGAGCACTGATAAACAGAAGCAGCCGTCTGCCGACGATAGATATTTTGAAATTTTACCAGCAACTATCTACCCCCGTACCATGAACAACAGACGTCAACTTCCTAGCAGCTTCCTCTTGCCAGAAGATGATCATGAGCAATGGCCGAAACGCGTCGCCAACCAACTTCAGCACCATATTGCAGCAGCCTGAGTTTTGGCCAAGCAGTTTTAATAAGATGGAGGTGGCAACGGCTACGAAGATCTAAAGCTGATTTTTATGGCAAGGCTGAAGTCTGGCTGACGCGATGATTGGCTGTAGGATCGGTTACGAGGCTCTTATTGGTGGGAAGGGATGCCTGAGAGCCTGTGATTGGCGGGAAGAGGGCAGCCATCGAAGAACAAAGAACTTTTCTGGCCATGCAGTACAGTGAAATGTAGTTGTGCGCCCTCCTTCTATCGAATCTCCATGGTTTTGGCCAACTACAGCACCAAACAGACCAAGAGACCATTTTAGATATTCGTGCATTGGAGAAAATTAAAAAAAAAAACATATTAATTAAATAATATGGCGTATGGCGTTCTATTCCACCAAACATATATAAATAAGTATACAGTGCGACCGCCATAGTTGTTGCAGAGCCAAAAATTCGCTTACCTCATGAAATCTACAATATAAATTAAGTGATTCCCGTAGGATTACAGCATTTGTACAATAATCTCTCCATTTCATACATGTCATTTGAACTCCTTAGGAAATGGTTTCCTGAATATTACCTGTTAAACTGGATCAGATGTTTCGTGTAATTAGTTGACAATATGCATTTAAACATCGAGCATTTTACCGCGCTGAAAATAGGAGCCACATCCTCTACTTGGTGTTCAACAAAATGCCACACTTTTTGAGATATCACTGAGCCTGAAAATCTAGACAAGATGTTTCATGGGACATCCAAAACTCTACTGTATCTATTCGTCTATTTGTTTGTATCTGTATGAAAACAGATAGAAGAAAATTATGCCTGGTTGGAGACTGAAGCCATCCTATCCCGCTTCCTTGAAAACTGGTAGATGGAAAGTAGGCCAGGTTACAGATTATGGCAAAAGCATTGTAATGTACTTGTATTAGGATGCACTTCTTGCATTGCCAGCGTTGAAATCCAACGAAAGAAGATACATACAGCTACTATTATCGCTCTCATGCGTCGTGCTTGCGCTTTCTTCTGAATTTTCGCATTTCCAAACTTCTGCTGATTTGAGTTTACGTTCAAACACAAATTCAGTACATAATCAACGGAGCTATAATTGTAAGATACGCTGCAGCCCACATTATGCCCATGATACCCAGCGGCTGCCCATCTTCCCACCTGGCACCTATGTGGGGCCCACGAGTCATTGTTGTTCGGGTATCAACACATCAAACAATTCCTGCAAATTTCATTAAGATCCCTTCGTAGCTTTTGCATTCTGCTACCAAGGAAAAATAGGCAAACAAACAAAAAATAAACGGTTGAACGAATCTTCACTGAAAGTTAATCATCTATTCCGCCTAACATGCCGAGCGATCTGCAAAAAATTCATAAAAATCCGTCCATAACTTTTTCTTGGTGACAGACAACCGAATAGACAAGATCGACAAAAATATAACCTCCTTGGCGGAGGTAAAAATAGACCACGAGGTATCTCGAGTGCATCAATTCAGGAGTTAACACACTACCTTTTCGACATACTTATTCGTTTTCAGAGTAACCCTCGGGTTTTTTTAAAATACGGGCGATGGAAGAGGTAAACAGCATCATCTTACACCTTTGAAGCCAAAATATGGGTGTTCCCTAAACTTACGTCAAATAATAGAATATTATTGCAAATATTTCTACTGAGGGCATAAGCTATTACTGTGTTTTATTCAAGTTATGTGGTCGCGATCTACCCTATAACACCACCTTTATTGTTTCCAAATCAGATTACATGCAACAATAAAACACAAATTAAAAACTAGGAAACAGGCCCTTAAAAGCTAGTGGCTTATTGGGCATAACATTCAAGCGTCATTATAATGGCCTAAACAAAAATCTCTAAAT
>LQNS02000210.1:22113743-22124655 GCA_001587735.2 Parhyale hawaiensis | reverse complement strand
AAACCGCAAGTATAGTCTTCTTTTCGTTCAAAGTTACATATGCCTGGTCAAGAAACTGAAGAAGTGCATCAGCGGTGTTTCTACCCTGCCTAAAGCCAAATTGGTTTGGACTTAAAAGTTTACCGCGTTCAAGATAAGCCGTCATGAGTTTATTCGTCATTTTTAGTAGTTCGAGCCCTTAGTGCACCAGATACTGCACCTGACACACAAAACTATAAGTACACTAGTGTTATCTGATAAAACGTCAGTCCTTAAGTCAGTTTGCTATAAAACATCTTTAGTGCCAGCAGCAGAACTTCTGATGCTTCATCATAGATGAAGTAAATTAAAAGACAATGAGATATGAACTTTTCTCTTATTAAAGCACACGCAGCAACACAGCCGAACGCTGAGAAGTGTAAAAAGATGAACGAAAGCAAAGGACTGACGTGTGAATCTGCCTCAAGCAACAGTACGTGAAGTGTCATTGCTCCTATGCAGAGACGATTCCAAAATCATTTTTAGGATATTACGGTGGCCAATTTCTTCTGTCACTATGTTCAAAGTGTTATTTGTCTCGTTATTCTGTTAACCCTTCCGTGCTTGATTTAAAAAGGTAGTATCTTGGCAATTTCTACTTTCAAATTTGTAAGATATCATATAGCTAATTAAGAACGTTCTGTATAATTAGTTCATTTTATGTTTCCTAATTTCGTAAAAAATGAAAGTACAAATCTCCCAAACTTGTCTACTCCAATGAGCTGACGGGCGTTTACTGCATCATTCTTCTTGAATATGTGACACTACAATGACTCTAGTGAAAACTTACCTTGTACTGAATATCCTTTTGGTATTTTGTCTTAATGCCTAAATTATTTTCTTAAGAAATAAACCTTTAATAAAGCTTGGCAAGTACTTCACTGAAGGACTTTTCATTCGAATAACAGGCGAGAGTGTGTCTGTGTAAAAATAACAGCAACCAACTAAGGAATACATCACGTATACCCTCTAGATTGTGCCACCAATTGCCGCTGCCTGCATGAAAATGAGCACAGTTCCGTGGCACTCCCTGGTGCTCACGGCGCCTCCCTCCAGCCACCGTCCGCTGCAATATTCAATGAAATCCCCTCCATCTTGGCACAAATAGCCCATTTTATCTCTGAAAGGCGCTCATATCCTGCGTAAAGGTTGCGTGTGCAGCGCAATGCGACCCATAACCATTCTCACAATTATGTGCTGCATCTCTTTAAGGGTTGTCGGAAGGAAAGGGTAAGCAAGAGCTCCGGACCAGCAGCTTGGTGTCAAAGCACCACAACTTCCAGTGTATTGGCAACCAAAATATTGGTTTTGCTTTGCCAGGTCATATATTCCGGGCTGCTCGCCCATATCTTTGACGCTTTGTGTGTGTGTGAAGGAAAGGCCGGTAGCTCGTGAATATCCTTACAGCCGCCGCTGCTGCTCGCAACTAAAGAAAACCTTGAGCGATTTGTAGAAAATTTGTACACAAGCAACAGAGATGAGAATACACGTGCGTTTGCCCTTGTTGCGTGGAGCTGGAAACTCAATGTCCAAAGACGGAGGCTTGGGAAAAAAATAAAACGAGCTAAAACACGGTGGTGAACGAATGAAAAACTGAACGATCAACTTAGCTGCAGGGAATGAGTGATTTTTTAGCCTTTTTTTTATTGTAACACTTCTGACACGCTCAAATTTCCACTATGCAATAGTATTATGTCTATGAAAAAGTCAGATGAAATCGAGAATTAACTCTGCTCACACCAACTTATCCTATTTTGCCAGGCATCCCGATACAGGTAGGGGAAGTGCTAATGCCTCAATGAAATAGCACACAATGAATGACACGGTGAAGAAGGTATGCACATAGTTATAAAAGAAGTGCAGTACGACATGGGTTATTTTGCATAGCAGATCAATATTAGCTCTTATATGAATCTGTAAACGGAAATAATAAGTTTCAGAGCTTACCTAATAAATAGACTGAGTTGGGAATGAAATAAATGTTACAACCCAAAAAATATAAAAAGCTGTGTTACAGAGCTCTGGAATGTCCCCGTATGTGTTGCAAAGCGCCACATAGAGTCACACGAATCAACAAACACAAAACTACATACGAAACACGCTTGCATCCATGCATGCAAAAATTACTCGTGTAACATTACTGTTGATCATCCATGTGCGAGCAGTAACACGATCACACACACTCAGAAACGTCCGCCTAGGAACACGTACCTACACAAACAGTTCAACAATATGCCTTGTTACTGAACCGTTCGTTAGCTATGACCTCACGGTAATATGATGAAAGCACACCCAGACACACACACACGTATGTAGCTATACACAAAAGAGAAAGACCTCACAACTTACCTTTTTACAGAACTCTTGGGTGTCTTTGTGCGTACAACAGAGAGACACATTGACACGCAAGCACAAAAGAAGTGGCTCCACTAAGGGTGCAGAAGAGAGCCCAACTCATAAATATACGAGGCTGTTTGCGCTGCTGCTTCCAATAACTTCATTAGGGAGAGAATAACTCGCTTCTCATTAGCGCTGGCCAAACAATAGCGTATTGCAGCTCTGCGCAGTCCTACAACAAACAAACAAACAAACACAGTTGCTCTCCATTAGCTACACTGCATTTAACTCTATTCAGAGCAACGGAAAATATACAGTTTTATCGCCAGCTGCGCTCACGCAATGGATGCGTGGAGCACGACACAGTGCTGATGCTTGTGTACCGACGTGCCGGCAGAACAGTGGAACATGACGAGTGACCATAATTTGATGACAGAGACCTAAGTATTATTGGTGGGTTATTTCATGGTAACTAGTGCAGTTCATCGTCAAACATGGGGGAAACGTGCGTCGATGCTCCTCCGTCGCTCAAGCTCGTGGTCGTAATTTTGTATTGAAAGAGGCGACGCACACGCCCGTGTGACTTCTGATTTATTAGATTGTTATTACAAAATAATGGCAGGCCTAATTGTTGGCTTTTGAGAAGTCATGTTGTCAGAGTATTAACAGGATATATAATATG
This sequence comes from Parhyale hawaiensis, assembly GCA_001587735.2. Lineage (NCBI taxonomy): Eukaryota > Metazoa > Arthropoda > Malacostraca > Amphipoda > Hyalidae > Parhyale > Parhyale hawaiensis. Next base: position 22,121,618 of record LQNS02000210.1, on the reverse strand, counting down.
AAGTTTGGTGTACCTATATTAGTAAGAAAGTGTGTTTTTTATTAAATTTTTTACTTATTTCAGGCAAAAAACTTTCCAAAGCAGAAATGCCCTTAATTGTGCGAAAATGTCCAAACATGATCTTCGTTTACGGTCTTGTTTGAGTACGATTCTGGACATAGTGCCTCTCAAACTACTGCCTGTATCAACAGAGCCTGGGGAGATCCATGGGTTCATGAATGACCGAACGGGTCGAAGGAATTTTTCAGCAATATCGTACAGGTGACGAGGGCCTTGAAGATACAGTCTCGGCAACGGACAACTGCCAGTAGTTGTTGAGCATAGTACACATCAAAATATGAGAGAAATATACCTGAAGCTTGGTGCCAGCGCCTGCAACTGAATTAAATGTGCTTACCTGCCTGACAAAACTAGACCTCCATTGGTGATTCAGCGAGGTCCAATAGTTCTGCTCTACGGTATCACGCGGCGACATATTGCAAGAACGAAGTTTCGGAAACTCACAGAACTGGGATACGAGACTTTGCCACATCCTCCATATTTTCCTGATCTTTTGCCAACTGATTGCTTTCTTGATTTTAGTACTACAGCACTTTTTGGATAGTAGAACTTTTAGGTACAAAAAAGAAGTAGCATCAGCTTTAAAAAATCTTGTTCCATCGAAACTAATAACTTTTTATGAACGAGGATTAAATAATCTCGTTGATCGATGGTAGAGGTGCATAGATGATGTTCATTCGTATTTTGCCTAATTTTTAACATTCTACTGCTATTTTTTCAGGAATAAAATTATGTTTTCGAAATCGACCGATATTTTGGGAACTATACCTAATAGGCTAATAAAATATCGAAAGAGTTGGGTGTGGTCAATTCTGTCTCCACAATTACTCCAAAAATAATTATCAATTTTTGAAGTTCCAGGCGCATCTCTACAGATAAGTCCAGTACATAGACGATATTTCATAAGGAGAGTATTTTCTTTAGAAATCAAATTTTGTGTCATCACATGTAGAGAAAACGACTCACTTCAGGAAGACTGGTAACTCTATTAATATTCTGAGATACACTGCCCACGGAAGTACATTTTCCATATTGACCACAGATTCAGATGAAATAAATATGGAATAAATAATGTATGAGTGAATATACAGTATATGAATTTAGAAATCACCGTAACTTTGTAGTGAAAATCTATAAAATCTCGTACATATGTACGTAGCTAATTTTTTAGTAGCCTGTCGAGTACGTAATTTTGATAATTGCCCTAGTCTTTCTGGCTCGTTCAAAGGACTCATAGTGGATGTTCACAGTCATTTTTGCCTCCACCAAGGAGGTCATGTTTTCATTGAATTTATCTTGTTTGTCTGTCTTTCTGTCTGTCATCAAGATAACTCAAAAAAAGTATGGACGGATCTCAACGAAATTCACAGGGATGTTAGAAGGAACACATTATTAACTTTTGGTCAAGATCCGTTCCTCCGTTTGTTTGTTTGTTCGTCTGACTCTTTTTCCTAATAAGTACCATAACTCAAAAAGCTATGAACGGATTTTATGAAACTTACATGACTTGTTAAGTATATAACGAAGAGTAAATGACTAAATTTTTGTGGCATTCTGTCTATTCGTTTGTTTGTGTCTGTGTTGCTTATTATGCTTGTTACCAAGATAACTGCAAAGTTATGAAGGGATCTTTATAAAATTTACAGGAATTGTTAGTAGTCTCGAAAGACATAAATAGTTAAATGTAGGTGATGATCGATTGGTCTGTTTGTGTGCTCGACTATTGTTTGTCAGAATGTTTGTTAGCAGCATAACTCAAAAAGTTATGAAAGGATCTTCACCAAAATTACAGAAGCTGTTATTACCGTCAAAAGGCACAAATGATTAGATTTTGGTGTTGATAGAAAGGAAATTACGATTTCAGAACCAATTCGAATTTTTCATTACCGTTGCCATGCTCGGCGAAGGTATGCGCTCTCAGTGCTCTAATTTAATTCGTGAGATGCATTCAACTGAATCGTACCTAAGCACGGGCGGTTTCGACTGTCTGGTGAAATCAGGGGCAGGCTTCGATTACTCGCCGAAATTAAGCACTCAAGGTTTGGCTTGTCCGAAAATGAAGACAGGTGAGCTGGCTTCGAACCTGTCAATTGAGCTTCAAGCATTGACCTTTAATCCGTTATGCTTGAGACTTACAGAGACACCATCCTGCTCCGTAATATAGAGTTGTCAGCTGGCTTAATGTGGGAAAGCCAAAGCGTAAGCCCTGACTGGAGTTTCTGCCAAGCTAAGTCTCGAATTCTTAAGTTTGGCATTCAGTCCAAAATGCTCTAAGACAACTACGCTTGACTTGTCCTGAACTTCAGACAGGTGCGCTGGTTACTACTACTTTGTTTCAAGTCTCAGGTGTTGGCCCTCACTCGATTGCCTGTAAGACTTCCAGCCACTCAATATTGCACCGTAAAATTTACATTTCACTCGGTTCAACACAATCGGGTTGCTTCTAACACCTGCAGCACGATTCCCAGTGACCAAGCCAAAGTTTTTGTCGGCAATTCCGGACAGGTCAAGTCGAATGGGCTTGGCCTAGAACAACGTCGAGGACCCAATACAATGGGCCCTTATTATTCTATCCACCTACTGTAAATACTTAACAAGAAACTGATCCAGCAGCACATGCAAAATTAAAATAAGTAATAATAATTTTTGTGGTGTGAACCATCTATTCTGTTCTCGATACCAAGGCATCAAGAAGCCCTCACTTCAGCAGCCTGCAACAATTTCTGTCCGTCTAAATCGACTAAAGCACTTTTGGTGTCCAGTGCTGTTATGGATCCTTCAAGTCTGACCTCTCTAATTGACAGGCCGTTTTGCCCAGTCAGCATTCATCTCAGCAGCTGTTTGCGTGTCACCGAACTCAACATTCCCTGCTTCCGCCTGGACATGCAGCAGGAACATGCAATGCCACCGCTTCTCCCAGCACTGGGAGACATGGAACTTTCCGTAGTTAAGTTTTCTTGTAGTTTTTAGGTCTCCCTTATTGCTGACAGACTGGATTTTGTCACAGTTAACTTGTTCATGTGGTGTTGAGATCTTTTTAAATGCTAAAGGACTGGGTTTTTGCCATATTTAATTTGTCCATGCTACAATCTATGGAAGACGTGCTGTCTGTGCAGCGAGATAGGGAAAGTACCAGTCAATGGTCAGTAGAAAATAATATGACTTAATGAATTTCAATTAGCACTGCTATGATACGGAAAAAATCGAAAACTCTTTGAATCCACACTGTATACAACTATATACGAACTTTATCGTCACGCGAAGTAGATATAATGCTCACACTATGGTAACAATTAATTCTTCCGAGAACAGAACACTGCTCTCCACTTTGGGTGCCTAGTACAAAAAAAATGCTAGAACAACTTGAAGCGATCCAAAGATCGTTTACGGCCAGAATTCGAGGCATGCAAGAGTACGACTACCACAACCGACTTAGCTGTCTCCAAAAGTACTCAATACAACGAAGATTCGAGCGATTTACAATCTTATATGTTTGGAAAATCCTGGAACGTATCACTGTGATTGTCAATGAGCGGATTGTCGCCAGACAGTCAGAAAGAACTTGAAGGACTTGTGATATACGCATCCCGAGCAGAGATGGTGGAAAAGCCGTGGCCACAAATTATGGTAATAGCTTCACCGTACGAGGAGCAAAATTGTTTAACAAAATGCCTCGGCATATTCGAAACGCCACTGATATCAAAATTATAGAGTTAAAAATTTGCTGGATTCTCATGTAAGAAGTATACCAGATAGACCAGCGGTTACGTGCATTGTGAAGATAATTCGCTGCTGGCTCTCTCTTTGGTCGCTAACTGCGGTCCCACAGAAGACACCCGGCACCGCGACTCCGCACACGTGGGTGACGTGCGGAACGTCACTTGGACTTCGTCAGGAGACCAATAGCTAGGATACACAAGGTAGGTATGTCAAGATCTTCCACATACTGCGGGACTGGGTTTTTTCGTAGTTAATTTCTTAATGCGGTGCTAAGGTCTTTCTAAAAGCTGAAAGATTGAATTTTAGAGTTACCCTTCATCAGGCAATGTTAAGATCTCTTTTTGTTTTACCATATTATACCGTGTTCTGAAGTGCACGTGTCTCTGCTAAGGCTGCGAAGTTGTGTTTTACCGTGTTAAACTTTTTCATACGGGACAAATGTATCTTCGGCTTGCAGTAAAAGACTGCTTTTTTTCATCAAAAGATAAGAGCTTTTCTTGCCGCTCTAACATTTCTTTAAGACCGACATACTGTCTGAGTTTTCATAATTAATATTCTTGCAGTCTTCAGGTTTCCCTGAATTGTATTATCACCTTGTTGCTTATAATGTTTTTTAGTCTTTTACAATGCTAACATCACTGCTGCCCGAGAAAAAAGATGTTACAGTATCTGCTCTTCACCTAAACGTGAAATTTTTCCTGTTTTCCTATACATATTGTTTTCTACTGTGTTAGCATCTCTCTTACTTTACTTTTCAATACTTTTTCTGCTTCACTGCTAACCCTGGAGCTCTGCTTATCTGAATTATTCTTATTTTGCTTGTTCAGCCTTGAAAAAATAGCTTGTTTTACCCCTTCCTTCATCTTCTGTAACATCCGTAATTTGTACACCAAGGCAGCTTCTCTCTTTCATCCAACTTCAGCAAATCGGATGACATGTCCGCCTTCCTATGTCAAACAGTCCTTAACATCCTGCAACTTCAACATTTTGGACACGCTGATTGTCTCCATTGTATTATCACCAATAACCTCCTGCAACTTTTGCAGTTCGGACAAGCTGCATGCCTTCTTTTGTCATACCGCCCTTGACCTCCTGCAACTTCAGCACTTCGGACAAGCTGCATATGCCTTCTTTTGTCATACCGCCCTTGACCTCCTGCAACTTCAGCACTTCGGACAAGCTGCATATGCCTTCTTTTGTCATACCGCCCTTGACCTCCTGCAACTTGAGTACTTCGGACAAGCTGCATACGCCTTCTTTTGTCATACCGCCCTTGACCTCCTGCAACTTCAGCACCTCGGACACGCTGACTGCCCAGCAACTGCGTGCACTGCTTGCCATTAGTATTATTTCGGGGGGCCGTAGAGAGAGCAAATCAGTGCAGGTTCGTTATTGGCAACGCCACTAATGGTGCGGCTGACGGCGACTGATGAAACTGTTTGTGGGTAGCGTGATGAGAGCAGCAGCTGCAATACACTCCTGCCTTGTGCCGGACTGCACCGCACCAGTTTTCTCTACAGAAAAGCTTAGGGAATTTCGAGAAAATGAAGGCAGGATTACTCCAATAGCACACGCACAGAATTCTCCAGTTCCAAACAGCACTACTCATTTCTGTCTTAGAAATCAGTGAGGTTTTATGTCATAACTCTAAAATACCGTAAGCTATCAAACTTCAATTATTGCGTAAATAAAGACTCGTTTTATATTAATTCCTAAAATGAGCAAGTCTGGTGAACTATTATAGTTTTGGAGTGAATCCTTAGTCCTTGACGATTACGCAAAATGCACAATTTATCTTAATACGTTATAGCTCTAAAGATTATTGTATAACTTAGTAATAAAAAAAGTTATTTTAAACATAACGGACTTGGAATCAAGGCGGCAAGTGGGCTACACAGTTCTTTCCTCTCCCCCTCTCAGCCACCCCACTTCTCGTAAATGACTGTGTTTGATGCAGGCTACGCACCGGGACGCTTATGGAGAAGGTTGCTTATATTACCAATAATGATAATTTTCAAGCAAAGTAGCAAACGTTTGGAGAACAATTAATGTAGAATGATGACGAATAGTGACAGTTTCAAGGAAGACTTATTCAAAGTGTTTGCCAGATATTGGAAAGGTTCGTAATTACAATAGTTTTCTTTGTGCGCACCCGCCAGGCCTTAGGGTAACAAAGACGGTAGGTCGGCAGTACGTGTGCAGCAGTCGTTGAGTTAAGAGCGGCTGTGAGTGCACAATCCTTGGCTCCGGCCACAGTTTGCGACCAGGTAAATTTTCAAACCCGTTTCCCTCTTGTGCTAAGATCTGAAACACACGGAAGTCGAAGAAGCTGAGTTTTCTTCTCGAAAACGCCCCCTACCTCACTCGACTTTTCGCTGACTGTTAGGAAGTCACTGGGTTTCCAAGAAATAAACCAAGCCCGCGACATTTATAGCTGCCTGCATGACAAGCTTTAGGAATTACCGGTAGAAAATGAAGGCGGAATTGTTTCACCTCAAAGCATACAAGAAAATGATGGTGCTTTTGAAACTAAAATAGTTCGGCGAAAGTGTGACTGGAAGGTTAACTTCAAGAGTGCGAAAAACCAGTATATTTCACTAAAGATATAAACGTGATTTGTATGGAGATTGTTATGCTCGTACAAATTAGCTATCTAACTTATCTCCTGAGGAGATGAGGGTAGTTCTTCATAGTAAATACATGTAGTCCTCTATGAATTTGTAAGTTAAGAAAAGATAGCTAAGTTAAAATGACAAACTAAATCAGGACTATTGACTTGTGCCAGAATCATTCATTCTTCTTACTACTGCAGAATAGAGCACGAAAGGATTAAAAAAAATTCTACCATACTCAATAATAGTAAATAAACAGCTGAAAATTAAGGAAGCGATACTTTCATCGGAAAGCATCTTTGCAATTCACCAATGTCGTTTTTTAATTAATATGTCATAAATGGTAGTACACTTTGAATTTAAAGCTGTAGCAAAACCTACCAAGAAAATAATTTTGCTAAGGCAATACGTATCATAAGCAAACTATGTCCTTCAAAGAGAAAGCAACATCGTTGTCAGAATGTGCACACTAAATAATCTCTGTTGTGCGTTTATCGCACACCTGAAACATAACCCTTCGCTGCTCAAATACATGTACCATGTACGCCACAATTATAATAGTGTTATTGCTAGCGGGAAGGTAAAATTAAGTCGAGCAGTGATGGGTTAAAGTTTTAATTAAATTCAAGACTGCACAACACGAGCCCACGACGTGCAGGACAACGGTAACGGCCTGGTCGTACAGCGGGCGGAACTGCTATCTACAGGGAGTCCTTGATATAATACCGCCATGTACGCAGCTCTCTTATTTCCGTTCACACTATTTACTTTCAATACAGTAAAGCTTTCGCTGCGCTTCAGCTGACTGTGATCATTAATTAACGCTGTTGGGATCATTAACGGTTTTGGGATCATTAACGGTGTTGGGATCATTAAGAAAATTTGGATTATTAAGAGTGTTGGGATCATTAACGGTGTTGGGATCAAAAACGGTGTTGGGATCATTAACAGTGTTGGGATCATAAANGCTGTTGGGATCATTAACGGTTTTGGGATCATTAACGGTGTTGGGATCATTAAGAAAATTTGGATTATTAAGAGTGTTGGGATCATTAACGGTGTTGGGATCAAAAACGGTGTTGGGATCATTAACAGTGTTGGGATCATAAACGGTGTTGGGATCATTAAGAGTGTTAGGATCATCATCGGTGTTGGGATCAGTAACGGTGTTGGGATCATTAGGAGTGTTGGGATCATTAAGAATGTTGGGATCATTAAGAGTGTTGGGGTCATTAACGGTGTTGGGATCAAAAACGGTGTTGGGATCATTAACAGTGTTGGGATCATAAACAGTGTTGGGATCATTAAGAGTGTTGGGATCATTAACGGTGTTGGGATCATTAACGGTTTTGGATCATTAACGTGGTTGGTGGGGTCTGTTTTTTGTATAAAATCTATAACTGTCCCAGTCATCCACTGTCTGAGTTTCTTCCAGATTCATTTGTTTGGGTGAGGTATACTCGGCGGACTGGTGCTCTACATG
>LQNS02000210.1:22084278-22113710 GCA_001587735.2 Parhyale hawaiensis | reverse complement strand
ACAGAGCTATTCTGTGATTTCGGATCTTCTTTTTTTCTATTCTTTTGTTTTCTCCACCCGCTGGGCTTGTTGCGTGGGGGTTTGTTAACCTCATGGAGTTTCTCCGTTCCTGCGTCGCCAGTCTGGTGTGATTTAATAATAATAATAACGGTTTTGGAATTATTATGAGCGTTGGGATCATTAACAGTGTTAGAATCATTAAGAGTGTTGGGAACATTAACAGTGTTAGAATCATTAAGAGTGTTGAGATCATTATAGGTGTTCGGATCATTATCAGTGTTGGATCATTAACGGCGTTGGGAGTGGCCCCCGTTAGTACCAGTGAAGGCTTGGATCCTTCTTAGTTATAGCCCACTGTAGCGATGCTGTATAGGCAAAAGTGTGGATCCGCGATGCAATGTCTGTTTGAATGGGGATAGGACGGTGGGGCCCAGTGCCATTCAAGCACTTTTCGCTTGAGTTTGTGCTATGCCGCTGCTGCTGTTATTTTTCGCGTTGCATCTAATTTGCTAGCCGCATGAAAATCGTTAAAAACAAACTCGATTGTAGAACTTCACGGCCGCTTTCCGGAACGCCTTCGTCCAACAACATAGTGAAAACGATCAATACAATTCCATCTGAAGTCCTGGCGTTCCGTGTTGATGTGAGCAACGCCATGGCGTCTTCGCCAGCGATCTAGTACCTGACGCCAAGCAATGAGCCACTTAATTGCTTCACGCACTACTTCTGCTGCTGCCATGCGGCCACCGTTCTCTTCAGATTGGTTCAGTTACGGCCAGTAGTATACTTACGACCTTGCTCCTTTCGCTAATGTTAATTATTCAAAATATCCAATGTAAATAATTGGTACAGAAAACACAAGCAGAAAAATAGATGCAAATGCTGAGTGGAGACAAGAGGTAATGGTTCCAGGAAATACAGGTGTGTCTCGGTACTAGTTTCCTGGAGACGTTTCTACGTAAGAAACTTCGAGTGATAAGCGATTCGAAAATGTATTCCTGTAATTTTTGAAACGCGTAGCCAGGAAGCAGAGAGTGTAAGGAAAATAATCACCCGGGCAAAAATAAAACTTAGCGGTGTCGGCGAATGACGTCATTTCGACCAGTCGGAGTATATGAGGGTCGGCCCTCATTCCTTTGTTAATTGGGATCTTTATCCTAACCGAAAATGTAAGTAGTTTCATATTCTTGACGCGATGGCCACAACATGAACTGTTATTGCTCAAACTTCTTGTAATTGACGACAACCATTTTACCGTGTTGTGGGCATGAGTGCAACCACGTAGCTATCCAGTTACGATCGAGGAGTTGAATGAACGAAATAAAAAAAGACGTCGATATTGTAAAATTTCTTCCCTGAAGACCAATATACTGTAAACTGAATATAGAGTGTAAAAATAAAGCTCCAGTTCAAAGAAGTTAAATTAAGGCGCCATGCCGACCCAAACTTTACTTATAATGCTGTGAAAGCCTCCACAAAAATCCAATGCAGTTTTCGATTCAATAGTTATGTTTAGAGTTCTGTCAGTATATTTCTTTTCTTCTTTATTATGTCTATAATTTTATGTTTTCCTAATGTCACCTACTTTTAGCCTCGAAATTAACATGATGTATTAGTTGATTCACAATATACCTGGGTGTGAACTGTGAACCTATTGCTATCATAGAGCGTTATACTGAATGTAGGTCGTGAAGTAGAATAGTGCTATAAATTTGCTCCCTAATCTGTAAGGCTCACTTTGACGTTTTAATCTAGTTTCTTCAAGAACAATTTTAATTGAATTATTTGATGAAAAATTGCTAAGGGGAGAAATATATATTCTTTCTTTTTTTTTCTCGTGCAAACAGTAGGTTGTGAAGTAGAATTGTACATTCAATTCTTGACCTAGCGTGTAAGACTCATTGCTTATTGTTTTACACTAGTGTACTGAACATGTATTGTAATAGAACTATTATATGTATACCTTCCTACGGGGAGAAATAAAGGTTTTTCAATTCAATTAGTATGAACGGTCTGCGACTTGGCGAACACGGGCTACGTTAAGAGTCGGTACACGGAAGCGCTTCACGTTCTTCGAACAGATGTTTTTGAGCGCGTAATAATGGCTGAATCTATAAAGACACATCGATTCCAGATATGTACATTTGCAAATTGAAACTCAGTAGAAATTCCGAGAAAAAATCGAAACTGAGCAAGAGGCCTTCGCTGTAGCGGAATAGCTGCCATGAGTCGGTGTTTGGGCAGTTTTTGAATACAATAATATTAGACAAACCGAAGCTGCATGCACAGCAGGGTAATGGGAAGGACAGGGAGAACCGTTCCTATGCTTTGACCTACAGTAAAATTGAGGTTCGACGCAGTTCGTAAGGATTAAGAGACAGGCGCTGTTTATAGGGCTGCTGGGTTAGGTTGAGGAGCTGCATTAGGTGGAACTAAATTGAGTTATAATAGCGTAGGTTAGGATTGCTTCATTATAGAATGTGTGAACATTAACTAACCGTGGAAACTAGCAAGTTTTAGTTGGCGTACCCCGGTGGAGTGGGCTACATTTAGGTGCTCTATAAGTTCCTTAGTGGTAATGGTTGGGTTCTCTAAAACAAAAGCTTTCAATAATGGGAAATCATGTTTTTTTTTATATTTTTACTTTACTTTCAAAGTTAAATCAGTCTCCACTTCGGAAACTAAAAAAGCACCTCCTGCAACTTCTTCTATTCACTACAGCAACCTTATAAGTGTTCTGAATAGATTTTGCTGCCGCACTTGCATCAATGCCATGAAATTCTTTGAATAAACCTTCTATCACGCGACTGACCGTTAGGTGAGACAAATACGGGGTAAATTTTTTTAAAATAGTGAGCAAATTTTAGATAATCTCAAAGACAATTATATAAATTGAACACAGACCCACTTTATATCTACAAGAAGAGGTTAAAAATTAATATATTTGGTCTGAAAAATTTGTACTGAAAATCAGACATTACTTTTGCACGTACCTGATAACTAAGTGCAGTTAACATAAAGCAAGTTGTTCAAAAATATTCAAAATTATATTTACAAGTTGAAATCTGTTACTGTTACATAAGAAATTACCTGCATTGTATACAGTACCAAGACGGAACGCATGGTTAGAGGCTACACAATACTAGCAGATCCTGGTTGCTCTTGTTATCTATTCGTCAATCCCCTAGTTAGTTTAAAAATTATGTGCAGACCCTGACTGCTCTTGCCTATCTGTTAGTCAGTCCTGTAGTTTAAAATTATGTTCCTCCTAGAGAGGACCACGCTTCGGCCTCATATACAAGCAAGACGTTTAGTATTATATACACTTTGCAAAGACTCACAGTCTATATTATAATGTATCACTTTCGTCTTGCCGTCATTGTTTATGATGTAATAGAAACAAACGGTCATTTACTACGATATGTGGTTTTCTTAAAATTTGATTAAATAATTAAGTTTGAACAAACTGAATCGCTTTAATCTTGTTCTAAGCTGTATGTATAAATTACAATACAAAAAAGTACAGTATACATCAAATACAGAAACAAAATATCAGGGCCGGGCAACCATCCTTTCATTTTTCTTCTTTTTGATTATTATTTCCTTCTTGTCAGAGTCTCAGCATCACTGCGCCCCAACCTCCACAGGTGCTGCGTCAGCGTCACTGCGCCCCAACCTCCACAGGTGCTGCGTCAGCGTCACTGCGCCCCAACCTCCACAGGTGCTGCGTCAGCGTCATTGCGCCCCAACCTCCACAGGGGCTGCGTCAGCGTCACTGCGCACCAACCTCCACAGGGGCTGCGTCAACGTCACTGCGCACCAACCTCCACAGAGGCTGCATCAACGTCACTGCCCCCCAACCTCTACGGGTGCCACATCAATGACAAGCGCCCCAAACATTTCGCATACCCCTTTGGGCCCCGCGGGGCGCCCTTATACCGTGCACCAGCAGTGATGCATTTCTAGTGCGCCCCTGATCAGCTTTAATGCCGCCTGATAATTTAATCCCCCCAAGATAAAAATAGTCTGGAATATCTGAAACACATATAAAATGGGCAAAAAACTTTTTTATTGCTATTGTAATTTTAAATGAACAACGGTAAACAAAATGTCCCAAGATCTTTATATATTGCCCAATGAGGGGCAGTCCTCGACGAATAGCATCTTTTCGCCTTTGAATCGAAATGTGCAAAAGACGTGCGAGAAAATGGCAATGCGCTTCTACTTACTACGCGTCTTTCAAAAAATTTTCCGCCCGTGCGCCCCAAGAAGGATAGTGTATCCGGGGCGCACTGGCGCAAGGAGCGCAATGCCCAGCCTTGCCAACGATGCACACGAACAAACGTGTTGGTGGGCAAATTGTTGTCAAACTAAAAGAACGTAAAAGTTGTCATATGCTCAAGGCGTCCATATTATTTGCAGTTTCTAGATGTTTTGTACAAGAGATGATAAATTAGGGAAACAAGTCTATAGAGTTAAAGGATGTCCAATGTAAAGATAGGAGCGATTCGATGTTCAGAATGTTCATAGGTTCGTGATCAGCATCAGATGTAATACTAGACTGACATTAATATTGTTATTGTTAGAGACTTGGGTAACCAGCCTTCAAAAACTACAACAACGAATGTGCCTGGCCAACCGTTCTGGGTTCAGATGTGTGGTGCTGATTCCGATACGAAGGTTTCAATGCAGGTGTAAACTTCATCGAAGTAGGTACGTGTGCAGTTGTAAAGCGAAATGAGGCGAGGAAGGACGGGTTTTCTTTGACAATGCAGCATCGACCACGGCAAAAAAAAATGGCTTCAGGAAGCTGCAGAAATTTATGCACCGCTATATTTCAGAAAAACTAGAGATTAATTCACGCAGTGAGTAAAGTGCAAGTGTGTTGTTCTAGTTTGCGTTCTGCACCTGCAGTGAAGACATTTCACTTCGCTAAACAGGACTAAGCAGCATGAATAGCACAATGGAATATAAATAATCACTATAGTTTATCGGGAAAAAACTTTTGATGGCTCATAATGTACGTGAGCAGCAGCAGAGAGAAAACGGGCAAGACTTGCAAGGCAAAGAGAGCTCACCTCTCCAGAGGTAAAATATCACCCTTGTACCAAGAGAGACATTGCTCCTAATGTATCTAAGATAGTATTTGGTAGGCTCGTACTTCAATATTAGACTATATGAACCGATAATTTATAAAATACGCATACTATCTCAGCCGGAAGTTCAAAATAACAGTGGAAGTTTCTGATAATACTTCATTGATCATAATTTCGTAAAATGTTTATGAAGGATGCCAAGAAACTGCCATGTGAATGATTAAAATAGGTGAACGCTTATCGGTTTCACTTGTGTTGAGCAGCAACATCCTTGTCTCCGTTCTCTGATGTGTAGTGAAGTAATAAAAACGCTATGATACAAACCAATGTGTGTTTGAATGGAACATATTATCATATTTCGATTCATGGGACAGACCATGCATTTCTTCTATGATTTCGTACCAAAATTTCTGCTAGTGCCGCAGTCACAAGAATCACTAGCTCCTCTGCGAAATAATAATAATATCCGTACTCCGAATTTAAATATCATGGAGATAACTCTAGCCGTGCTGCAAAAGTTCTTTGATGTTGCTTAATGGCTCGACTGCATAGCGTAAAACTAATTAATAACGGAAATAGCTTTCTCAATGGTACCTTTTTAAATGAATCCTCCTGAAAATAATTATAGTACTGTACATTTCTTCGATGAAATCTTCAACTTCTCAGTTCGTATTTTCTAGTCCCTTACGGTCCAGCTATTATTCTCGCTACATGAACTCGTCCATGGCAACAACACTGACGGTTCAGTGAGGCATGAGCTAACGACGTTACAGAGATCTCTGAGCAAAGCTGATCGATGTGCGCTTAAAAGCCGTGCGTCTGTGTTTTCCTTCATTTCTGTCTAAATCGTTTATTTTCTTAACAATGGACCTTCTAATCAGTTTTTAGAATGATTACACTGTTGCAGTTAGGATTAGGAGAGCCGTTACACTTTCCTGTCTTTAAATTCAGCTACATAATAATAGTATGCAGTGTGTTAATTGCTTGCTTATTTGCTTGGTTACTTGCTTGCTATTTGCTTTGTTGTTCGATTTATCTTTCAGTCCCCAGCTCAGTACCACACGCTACACTTCATTGCTCAACGGCAAAGGAACCGATACTTCGCCAAATTTAAAATCTAAGCGTTGAAAATGTCTGAAATACTTCATAATAGTACAAGTGATGCTGAATATCACTTCTCCCCACTGCAAAGCATTACTGGTTCTGTAAATTTAACTTACGATCAACAAAAAAAGAAAAAGATTTTCTTCAGAGCAGAACCACATAGCAGAGCGAAAGAAACGGGGATTCCTTATTACTATTTAATTTGACTGTTTTCAGTACTGATTTTTGTTAATAGAAAATGTAGCTCTGGTCTTACAAGCCATAGTTAATATGTGTTACATGTAGATATATTACTATTATAAACAAAGACTGAGGCTTCTGACAATTTCATTTAGCAAAGCAAAAAATTCCCGTCTTGTAGGCATCGTTTAATGCGTAAACGTGACTTTTTAGGCAAGCAGATATGTCAAAAACATGCTGAAGCTCATTCTACCAATTTTCGGCATACAGATTAACCATCAACTGTATCTAAAATGCGGGCTATAGCTACTTCAGTTTCAAACAATAACATCAGTTGCTAAGTAATTCACAAACAAAATCCTATATACATAATTAATTACCCTTTCTCTTTTTATAATACAATCTCTGCAAATCCAAAAAGTAAAGAACCATCATATTCGTCCCTAAATGGCCCAATGTTGTAGAGGTTGTCACTTTACCTCGCCTGCATTCATCCCATTTTTCAAGAATGTTTCAGAAGTCTCCGGAGGCAAAGAGTCACACTATAACTCAACAGCTGACAGTTCTATTCAGGAACCAACCCCGGCCAGACGTATGCACGAGCTCTATTTTGGGCCCCTATACATGTGCCCTGAGCCCTGCGCTTAATCGACCTCATGCTGGGTTTTCTCCTTCAACACCAGAGTCCCCCGTGTGGCTACCCTTACTTGCGCCCATGGGTCCTCTGCTTCTTCTAATTGATATACTTCCAGTTGATAAACTTATTCTAATTTAAAAACTTCTTCTGTTTGATAATAAGTTTTTTCTAGTTGACCATGAATTTCTTCGAGTTGATGATAAATTTTGCTAATTGATAAACGTCTTGCAATTGATACATGTACTGCACGTATTCTAAGTGATACATGTCTTCTACCTGATATACCCAACGTCACATAGATTTACTAGGATCTGTAATGTGTTGGGATTTGTAATGTGCTGGGATCTGGCTATAATGTGTTGGGATTTGTAATGTGCTGTGATCTGTAAGGTGTTGGAATTTGAAATGTGCTGGGATCTGTAATGTGTTGGGATTTGTAATGTGCTGGGATTTGTAATGTGTTAGGATTTGTAATGTGCTGGGATCTGTAACGTGTTGGAATTTGTAATGTGCTGGGATCTGTAATGTGTTGTAATCTGTAATTTGCTGGGATCTGTAATGTGCTGGGATCTGTAATGTGCTGGATTTTGTAACGTGTTGGAATTTATAATGTGTTGGGATCTGTAATGTGCTGTTATGTGTTGGGATTTGTTATGTGCTGGGATCTGTAACGAGTTGGGATTTGTAATGTATTGGTATCTGCAATGTATTGGAATTTATAATGTGCTGGGATCTGTAATGTGCTGGGATCTGTTATGTGCTGGAATCTGTAATATGCTGGGATCTGTAATGTATTGGAATTTGTAATGTGTTGGGATCTGTAATGTGCTGGGATCTGTTATGTGTTGGGATTTGTAATGTGCTGGGATCTGTAACGTGTTGGGATTTGTACTGTACTGGGATCTGTAATGTATTGAAATTTATAATATGCTGGGATCTGTAACGTGTTGGAATCTGTAACGTGCAGGGATCTGTAATGTGTTGGAATCTGTAATGTGTTGGGATTTGTAATGTGCTGCGATCTGTAACATGTTGGAATTTGTAAAGTGCTGGGATCTGTAATCTGCGGGGATCTGTAACGTGCTGGGATCTGTTATGTGCTGAGATCTGTTATGTGTTAGAATCTTTAATGCGTTGGGATCTGTAAAGTGCTGGGATAGGCTATGGGCTTGGATCTGTATTCTGCTGGGATCTGTAACGAGTTGGGATCTGTGACGTTCTGGGATCTGTGCCGTTCTGGGATCTGTAATGTGCAGGGATCTGATTCTGCTGAGATCTGTAATATGTTGAGATCTGTAATGTGTTAGGATCTGCAATGTGTTCGTATCTGTAATGTGCTGGGATCTGTAAGGTGTTGGAATTTGTAATGTGTTGGGATCTGAAATATGCTGGGATCTGTAATGTGCTGAGATCTGTAATGTCTTGGGATCTGTTATGTGCTGAGATCTGTAATGTCTTGGGATCTGTTATGTGCTGAGATCTGTTATGTGTTAGGGTCTGTAATGCGTTGGGATCTGTAAAGTGCTGGGATAGGCTATGGGCTGGGATCTGTATTCTGCTGGGATCTGTAACGAGTTGGGATCTGTGACGTTCTGGGATCTGTGCCGTTCTGGGATCTGTAATGTGCAGGGATCTGTATTGTGCTGAGATCTGTAATGTGTTGGGATCTGTTTTGTGCTGGGATCTGTAATGTTCTTTGATCTGTAATGTCCTGGGATCTGTTATATACCGGGATCTGTTAAATGCTGGAATCTTTAATGTGCGGGGATCTGTAATGTGCTAGGATCTGTTGTGTACTAGGATCTGGAATGTGTTGATATCTGTAATGTGATGGGATCTGTTGTGTGCTGGGAACTATAATGTACTGGGATCTGTAATGTACTGGGATCTGTTATGTGCAGGGATCTAAAAGTGTTGGAATCTTCTTGTGTTGGTATCTGTAATGTGCTTTAATCTGCAATGTGCCGGGATCTGCCACGTACTGGGATCTGTAACGTGCCGGGATCTGTTTTGTGCTGGGATCTTTAATCTTCTGGGATCTGTAATGTCCTGCGATCTGTAATATCCCGGGATCTGTAATGTCCTGGGATCTGTAACATTCTGGTATCTGTAATGCGCTGGGATATTTAATGTGCTGGGATCTGTAATGTGCTAGAATCTGTTGTGTGTTGGGATCTGTAATGTCCTGGGATCTGTAACATTCTGGGATCTGTAATGCGCTGGGATCTGTAATGTGCTGGGATCTGTAATGTGCTGGGATCTGTGATGACCTGGGATCTGTAATGTGCTGGAATCTGTTGTGTGTTGGGATCTGTAATGTGCTGGAATCTGTTGTGTTCTAACATATATAATGTGCGATTTTCTCTTTGCAGAGAAATTGTCTTTGCCGTAAAATTCTGTCTGACATAAAATTCTCATTGCCTCAAAATTCTCTTTATCGCTAAATTTTTTTAGCCCTATTGTTTGTTTCCCATTACATCTCGTTGCAAATATCTTCGGTCTTAGGTCATAACAAGCTTTCATGAAGCAAACCCTTTCCTAAGCGTGTCAGTTGTACGAATCGTTAAGTATCTATCTCTAGTTAGGTTCAGCTTTTATCGTAATGTTGTTCTGTTTGGCTATGATAAAATTATATTTATATTTTTGCAGTTTGTCCTTTTTGAGTGAAAAGTGTTGACGGTGTATTGGGCTGACCCTGACGTCTTATGAAGCCAACCACCTAGCGGGTTTCTGTGCGCTTCTTTACGACCACAACGAGAAACCTCCAATTCTTCTTCAGCCGATGCTTGTTGACCGATGCTCACAATAAATAAAAAATGTATTAGAGCCTGTTATTACACCGCCATGACCATTTTTTTTCGTTATTTTGTTCAGTAAAAGAATATGGAGACTAAGAAGAAAATGTGAGCTCTGTTTTGCGTTATAAGTATTATCGGTCTTGAAGAAACTAAGGTGGAGAAAACACGAAAGTAGTGAAAATGAAGGACCGAAATGGCAGCTGAAATAATAACGTGACACGAATACAGTGAAGATACCAAACAGCTGCAATATCAGTACCTACAAAAAGAACGAACTAAAAAAGACTGCAAATCTCCACGTTAAAGCAGGGATGTGAAGAAGCTAGTACTGGCGAGCTGCGTTATAATTTGAACGATAAAAACCTGTGCTATCTGCGTTGTCAATAGTACATATCGTTGAAGATACAAAGTATATCTAGTTGAGCTTGAACGTGTGGTGGCTTCTATCACTAAAGGTGTATTGGCGTAAAAGGTAGAAATTACTAGCGCAAAAAACGTCTACGTAAAAATGAATTTAAACATCAGTAAAATAAATATGTATCTTTGTAAATACCTGCATTCAAACAGGCACAGGATGTGTATAACTAGGTAATGTAGAAGCACAGCTGGGATTCGGTAGATTTTTTCTATCGTCGGTATTCGATAGATGAAAACGGGCCATGCGGTTTGGTAATTCGGTAGATTTCCAAAAAATCTACCGAATGATTCAGTATTTTGGTTTGGTAGATTTAAAAACTCCTTTTATGTATATGTATATACAAAAAAAAACTTTAAGAGCCGTTTAATACATTCTAGAGCCCATATAACACCTACTTCAAGCCTTTTACTATATCACGCACTAGCAGTTCACGCTCCACTAAGCTCGGAAGCACGTGACAGTAGAGTGAGCGAAACATTATGACTCACTGCGCCCATCTCTCAAAGCGCAACGTCTCTTCTCTTCAATGAAGTGCAATATAGTACAGCCATTAGATCGCGAGAAAGCTCAACTGAACGAAAATCAATGGGATTTTTCTAATGTCTTCTAGGAAGGGCAGTGGGACATAGAGGGCTAAGAAGATTCTCTTGTCGGTTCGGGAAATGCAAATCTACCAAAGAAAGTCATTCGGTAGATACATTCGGTATCGGTGGAAGATTCGGTAGTTTGGTAGATGAATCTACCGTCGGTACTACCGAAATACCGAATTACATTCGGTAGTCCCAGCTCTGTGTAGAAGTAGTAAAATTATATACCTGTCGGCGTGAGGGATTTTAGTATTTATATTTTGTACGATACCCCGGAGACTAGAATGGCGGCATAGTATTTACACTGACACCCATTCAGTATTAGAGCATGCAACCAAGACTCTACAGAGCAAAGATGAGTGGTACCCCACCATGTGCACTGCTCTCCAATGCTCTGTATAATCGATTAATTAGCGCTGTGAAGGAATGCTTGAAAATAATTCCCATAACTGGCTGCCAAAGAAAGGAAAATCCGCCGAAAAAATTTCCAGGAGACAAAAATGCGTAACTGCCGTCTCCCACAAAGAAAAGGAAGACTTCCGCGGCAGCAGAAAAAGACTAAAATAGCTGGAGGTTCATGGAGACCAGAATGGCTAGTCGCTTCAGTACAGCAGTTTCTCAAGGCTACTAATGTGCAGAGCTGGGCACTGACGCAAGTATTTACGTCATTGCGTCCACAATGCAACGACCATTTCACCAAAGCATGGCGCAATGACGCAAAGGTTTAAAAAATAACGCAATGACGCTGACGCAATTAAAATGACGCAACTAAATATTTGCGTCATTTGTCCCTTAGGGCCGAAAAAACGTAGTTCTGTAGCTACAGTTTGTGTGTTGGAAAAAATATGGTATTTTTTCTGTATTACTCACCATTCAAACCCGAAAACTTTAGACCACTAATTAGTAGATATTGATGTACTGAATACAAATTTCCGAGTGTATAGATCACTGTGGTCAGTTACCAGTTTTTTCTGAGATATCTAGCGATTTTTTGAACTCATCATTACATTAGTACTCCAGCGCAATTAGGAGGGACTTTTCTAATAAAATTTACATAGAAAACACTAAATCATATCAGAAACGAGCTAGGTATTTTTTTTTTTAACGTAATATTAAAGCTGAAGTCTCTGCATTAATCTTACAAAATCATGCAATTGCTCGACCAAATGAAAGAAACCTTATTGGACACAATGCGTCGCTTGCCCGCCCAGTGTTAACCGTTTACGAAGTGTCGTGTCCGAAGCGTGGTTAAAGTAACTTTCGAAAAATAAATAAGTAACTTAACCAGACTCCTGAAGCCTGATTTTACTTTTATTGAGAACAGCATCTTCGACAATTACGAACGATAAATCAATGAAATCATATTCAATGATAAATTACTTTTCAAGGCTAGGAGCATAGGACTGATTCTATTAATGATATCGCAGCTTAGGCAGCCATTTTTCAAACAAAAAAATTGTGTGCGACATTGAGTACCAAAACTGATTTATACTTAATTAGAGTTATTCAACACATAAGCATTTTTGAAAACTAAGCAATTCATTAACATTTAAGGCTTCGGGATGTCTTCTCCAATCTTCAAAGTAAAGAATAATTAGCTAATGAAAAACCTGAAAAGAAATAATATTTTCTTGCATATTTGCAGGGAAGAGAGATCTTGTCTGTGGGAAGTGTAAAATGCGAATGACCTGGGTATGCTCGAAAGCTTCCAATATCAGTCCTTGTACAGTCGGGTGATTTGAAAGCAAGAGTTGTTGTAAAGTCGCAACAAAAAAAGTCAGTTATGGATTGTGATAAGAGCTACAGATGTAGTCATTATATAAAGGGTAAGTTTTGTTTTATAGTTATACAGTATACAAGTTTTTAAGTTGTGAGTTCTATTGGGTTGGCAAAGTCGATGATGAAGAATTCTGTTCTGCTACTCTAAATGAATGAGTGTTTTGTTCTGCATGAAGACGGGGAGCAGAATGGGTAGGGTTTTTCAATTGATAAACCTGTTTTGCTGAATATAACTAAATGTGGGGCTTTCTAGTGCTGTCCAGTGTTGACCACATACGAAGCGTCGTAGCTCCAGCATTCAAATTTATAGGTAATACTGGACAGAAGAAATAGAGGTTCACCTATGAATTTAAAATAGGATCCTATGGCATATGTGTTTTTGTAGGAGAGCCTGAAGATTATATGCGGGTAGGCTTCGGAGAGGTAAGTTTTCAGAGGGTCGACTGTTTCGATGGTGGTTTTGCGGAAGTATAGAAGGGAGTGGAGAAGTTTAATTTATAATCTGTAGGTTAGTAATATCAGGATCAAATAGTTTTTTCAGAAATATTTTAAATATTTTGCAGTAGCAATGTACATGAGGGTGTGGACAACCGTTATTCTCGAACAATATTCGAAGAACATCTATTTCATTTGAGAATGTTCTGTAAGAACAGGATAAATTCGTGTTCAGTGCATCATTGTCTATTATGTAAATGGTCTGGGTTCGAGTGAAGAGATAATCGTAAATATTTATGGAAAATGTTTCAGTGACTGAGGCCAGCCCACACAGTTCAATGGACAACTTACAAAAACCTATTGTCAAATTTGTCGGTAAATTTTTATTTATTAGTTTTCACGTGTCTTATATTATATTTCAGTTCTACAGTTTGTCGATAGTTCTGTGATCGCTACTGTGTTTATGATACACCAACATTAATATAATCAATTAACTCAACTAAAAATAACTAGAGCACTAGCGCATAATTCCGCCATGTTAGGCAGCATTACCAAAAAATTCAAATTAATAAACTGTGAAACTATAATTTCATTTTGTCAGCTGCAAACTCGGTCATTTGTGTCTTTGAAAGTAATAACAGTGTCTGTAATTTTCTTGAAGATATATTAATAACTTTTCGAGTTATGTTACTGACAAATTACTCAACACACAAGGAAACTTAGCCCTCATGGGTATATTCTGGTGGGGCACTTTCCCTGCCACAATATATTTGGGCCTCACGCACCCAAGGGTCCCTAGTGCTTTTTCCGCAGGAGATGTTGCGGCTTGTCGCAGTTCCTGCTGATTAGGTTAGTTTTGTAAAATTTGGTAGGCTCTCAATGCTTCCCCTTTTGTTTCGGGAAGTGGGCCGCTGATCGAGCTGGACGACCTATTCTCACAAGACTTCTACCTTCTTGTTTTTCGTTTCCTTCCCTTGTGGGGCGTAGCTGAGCGAAAACGTTCAGCCGTTCCCTGTGGTTGGAGATGCTCAACTTGCGCCTCTTTCCTGTCAGTAGCGCAGAGACCAACAGAGACCTCTCGACAGAAAAGCCGAGACAAAACTCATTGATATTTTAAAATGAGACATATACCTCGCGTCCTAGTTGCCCACGAGCCTGTGTTAAACCACAGGAATAGTTTGGCGCGATATAGACATTATGTCCCAGATGCGCTAGTAAGGTTTGTAATACTACTACAAGCAGGTAAACAGATCATCATCAAGTTTGATCATTTATGTCTTTTACCATTACCAACAATTTCTGTTAAGGGTTAATTTATTGAGTCAATTTGCTAACTAACAACAAACCAAACAGAGACAAACGAACAAACAAAAAAGATCATCAGAAAAAATTGGTCATTGGCTCTTTATGATATACCCAACAACCCATGTAAATTTCATAGAAATTCTTCCCTAACTTTGTGAGTTAAGATACTAAGAAAGAGAGGCAAGCAAACAAAGGGTTGAACGGATCTTCACCTAAAGTTAATCATCTGTTACTCGTCAAATGCCTAACAATGTTCCGTGTATATTTTATGACGATCCGTTCATAACTTTTTGAATATCTTGGTGACAGACAAAGATACAAGCAAAGGCAAACTCGACGAAAGCATAACCTCCTTAGGGGAGGTAACTAATTGATTGGTAAAATGTTTATTTCATAGTATTTTTTATCATATATTTGTATGATTGCTTATGTATATTAAGTTGATTACTTGAAATAACAGTATCCACCAGCGACGCAAACGAAATGACGCAACTTTTTTGCGGAAGAAAAACGACGGACTGACGCTGACGCAACGACCCCAAACGAGTGACGCGCCTAGCTCTGCTAACGTGGGGAGGCTGTACAGTTCCAGGACAAAGTGCTTGCAATTCTTCATGAGGTAAATGACGGCATATTTAGGGCCAATAGTCATCAAAGCCCATAAAAGAAATACAAATGTCCTGGTACGGAAGAGCCACCCCCGGTTCTGTAAACACGAGCCGCTACAAGGATGATGAAATTCCGTTTCATCCTCCTTGGAGCCGCTACTGCAGAAAACCTGCCAAGGGAACAGCGCGCACACTAATAAGAAGTAACTATAGAACAGCACCAGAGCTGTAATGAATGTATCATACCACTTGCTGTCCCAACCCGAGATACGCTATCTACTAGTTTGTTTTCTGAGCCAAATCAATTTCCCGGCAGAAATATCGAATAATCGTACGTCTGGTAGTTGAGATTGATCGACTGCAGCCGTAAAATCCTCTGGGCCCTTGGGGGATGTCTCTGCAGCACAAAACTGTGCTTGTGGATTTCCTAGCTAGGGTGCACATACAGCCAAGGCAACTTTACCTTTATTCTAGCATGAAAACTCATTGAGTTCTATTCGTTTGAAATTTCCAAAATGTACATATACATATATTTATATGTAAACCCTATTATCTCAAAAAGTAAGACCTGAATCAAAAACGTTGTACGAACAAAACATGTTTCTTTTCCAAAAATACTTACGCTGAGCAAGTTTCATAACAATCAGTTCACAATTGATAATTCCCCGCCCCCCCCATGCCCCCCTCGAAAATGTACGAGTTGCAAAAGTTCTACCCAACATTTTATTTTTAATGTCCTCATCATATGGAACAGGAAAATACATGGGAGAACCTTGAAAGAGAAATGTACACAGACACCCCTCTAGAGCCTGGATAATATACCTATGCAGTTATGTGAAATTGAAATGACAATCACGATATGGAGCTTTCGATGGTTCCAGTAATGAAGGGCTGTATCAGCCATAAATTGTTGTTTTAGTATCATATACCGGCTGTCTTTGTATCTTTATCTCATAGTTAAACATATATTTTTAGTTCATTGGTAGGTAACAATGTAGTAATACTGGGGTTTCAATTCTTTTTTTAACATTTTTAGATTTCTCTAACCTCATTTTTGCTGCGGCTATTGGGATGGGGTCTACTGAAAGCTCTACATACATACATTAGTTTCTGAGGTTCTTGCTTCAAATCCGTCAATAAAATAAAGTTTTATTATTTCTCGAAATTATTAGGAATTTTCAATTTTTCATAGTATACGAAGGTATGATGTATATCGCCTACTGAAGATATATGATTGTGAATTTAGATTCCCTGCTGTGCAACGCATTCGTTATGGTACGATGAAGAAATTAATCTTTCTATGAGGTCTCTGTGATTATTAGAACTCGTTTTAATAACACTTACGTAAATCGGCCTCCAGACCTAGTTGCGAGAGGCTCGATTTCAGTGTCCAGTCAATGTAAGATGTGGTCTATGGTACAGCCATATCAAGAAAATGTATATATGTACATATATACAAATATACCTAAATCGTCAACGAAAACATTATCACCGCTCTTCACTTCGCTCGAAGGTAATAAACAGAATTACGATAGGAAGGAAGTCAAATTCAGTATCGCTACTACCACCAAAAGGTACATTCGCCTATGAGCAAATGAATTTCACCTACAAATTTAATGCTTCATGTCAGGACTTCAAGATCAACCAACCAAACAACCAACAAACTGCGTGGAATTACATAATAAAACAAGCCAGCTGTCAACAATCCCCGAACTCTTCTGCAGTCAAGAATATATTTGCCACATCTGAGAGAGCATGGAACGCATCCCCTCTGGTTATTATAGCAATAGAGATTTGAAGTAACACCCAATTTCCATCGTCTCCAGAAGTGCCGCAGCTCCTCCACTAACAGCTCATGTACGTCATATATCATATGACACCCTTGTTGCTTCCTCTCGCTCTCTCTCTCTCTCTCTCTTTCAAATAAACGACTCAGAATACTGAGGTGATTACTCGGATAATGTATGGGGCAATAAACTTTGCAATAACCATGCTGGCGACAGCGTGAACTCCCTGAGACTGTCTTGGATGTTGGCCGAGTATGCTGCTGGTTTGGTGCAGTGATGAGACTTGTGCTGTTGTAGTTAAATGGCCGCTGCTGCTAGTGAAAGGGCTGCTGCTAGCTGAATGGCTGTTGTTGCTACTAGTTAAATGGCTGGTGTTACAACTAGTGAAATAGCCACTGCTGCTAGCTAAATGGCTACTGCTAGGTAAATGGCTGCTGCTGCTACTAGTTAAGTGGCTGCTGCTGCTAGTGAAATAGCTGCTGGTGCTAGTTAACTGGCTGCTGTTAGTTAAATGGCTGCTGTTAGTTAAATGGCTGGTGTTAGTTAAATGGCTGCTGATGTTAGTTAAATGGCTGGTGTTAGTTAAATGGCTGCAGCTACGCTGTAGGTAGGCTCTTCTTTACTGAATCTTATTGGTAGTTTCGGTAAAATTGGCGCTACTCCTCACGCGGGAGTCACACAGGGTAACTACTCACTCAACTGACCATCATACGCTCAACTCGCACGTCGTCCCGATATCCACTGAGAGTCGGTACGCAAGATAGCCATGAATGTCCGCTCATATGCTGAGCATGAGCTTGCCTAGTGTCGCTCAGCACTATAAACATCAATTGTGCTTAGATGTGAATTGTTAACTGAACTAATACAGCTGCAACTTGGTCCTTCTGCACAAAGATTGTACTCGCTCAGCCTCACCTACTGGGACGTACGTACGAGCGCTGGCTGGCTAGCTACGAAGTGCTCTGACGCATCTGCTGTGTCTCGCCCCCCAGAAATTATTACATTTGGAATAGTGGTATTGCTACAAAAACTGATGCGTACGGTAATGGCTCAAGCCCACTGTGACCATTAGGACTTGCTACAAATAGTGATACTCTTAAGTCAAATGTGTCTCATTGGACTTTAAGACATTAAATGCGGAAGCGAAACACATCGTCCTGCTGGCTTTAAATATACTATAGGAATATCCTTTACTGCAAGATTCATCATGCTATATAATACATTGGTGGTAAAACTATAATAACAGTAATTGTACACTACTCTGGTGGATGAGAACTGCAACCCGAGCTGCTCTGTGGTAAAGTTCGTCGCTAGCAGAAGCATGCGAAGAAAAGATGGACACACAAACACACACTACGGAGCCCTTGAACATTCGGCAAAGGAGAGGCACTGACAGTGATGTAACATTATGCTTCTTTGTGAGGACTTTTAGTTTTTGACTGAAGTGACAAGTATAGAAGGCCTTTCGTATGGCGCACATAAATTTTTTACTGCTTTACCGTTAAGCATTTTTTCCTATACATTAATGGAACGGGAATTTCTCAGGGAGAGTGTTAGCCTGAACTTTCCTTCCTGCATTCCCTAGTTGCTATGACCGTTACGCTTTCTGTATTAGAAAAGAAAACAAGGGGCATCCTTGATATGGTCTTGGGGACGGGGTTCTGATGTCCATAGGTCAACGTTAGAAGATTTGCTGTTTGCCTTGTATCATATTTTCACACTTTGCATGCATGATACAGATCTCAGATATCATTGAAGAACAATGCCTTTCTTCTGTAACATTTCCACAGGTTCCGTTCATGTAAAAAAGAATCTCCTTGTTGATTTTAATTCGAAAGAAAATGGCAACCTCCCCGGTCGTTTAGGAGCCCATAGCGACCGCATGCATCAAATCTTGTCGTCCGGCAGTCCCACTTAGCGAGACATGGAGGCCGAATTTTGGAAGAAGAAAATTTCGATATTTGAGGAGTCGCACTTTATCGTGGGTCCTACAGAGTTGCCCTAAATTCGCTCAAATCCTGACGGATGAAGCGACAATTTGTCTCGCTTTTAAAGACAGCTTTAGCTGCTCCAATTCGGCACAAGAAAAGGTTCTTTCATCAGGACCGAGCTCTTCCAATCCAAAGCTGATGCTTAGCTAGTAAAATACGCGGATGTGAAGGATGGGAGTTGTGTGTCAAAGCCTGCATGATATTGCAGCGGCGGCCGAACCCGAGCTTGTCAGGGAGAAGAGGAACTCGGGCTAAATAAAAAGAAAACAGACAGAGGGCTGACAGATAAGTCAAAGCAGTTCTGAATCTGTAGGTGCGGCTGCTACCAATAATAAATCGCACGAATGATACGGTGGCATACAGTCTACAGTATACGCTATATTTCGCTGCTCATGTGCACGTCGTGCATCCCGATGCTCTCGGGAACACATAAATAGCGGGGCCGCCTAGTGTCCAGCAGCACCTTAGATCCGAACTTCCACTGTTAAAGAAGTCATTTGTTTACCTCTGTGTACACAGTTGTCTTCAGAGCTACACTCTAGAGCTCGCCAATCTTGACATTCTACCGAAGTACCATTGTACCATCATTTGGAGTATATTGCTAAAAGTGTTAACCAACCCTTTCATTACCGTCAAAATTCAGCACCTATAAATCGTACGAACCTACATTGCAGAGATATCTCGATATATGGTATACTGAATTACCACTACATTACAGCTCTACCGTACTGATAGACACCCGTAGTCGAGACTACAGCGTAGCAGCAATCTTAGTCTACGAGTCTTCCGATTGCACCATCTACAAGTGTTGGCTAGCGCTACTTCGTACACCGACACTGCACGTAAGTTACGCCTACCAGATCCGCGTAGCAAGACGACTGAGCGCGCATACTCACACGCTATCTTAAATAAGCCCAAATGCTGACTGATGAAATTTTCCGCAGCGATCTCGAGAAAAAAAAAACTTCTATAGTGTTGTAAGAAATGTATTTATCAGCAAAAAATACCATTCCTTCAACAACGCTTATCAGTGGGCGCCTTTCATGTA
The DNA here is from genome assembly GCA_001587735.2 of Parhyale hawaiensis. Classification (NCBI taxonomy): domain Eukaryota; kingdom Metazoa; phylum Arthropoda; class Malacostraca; order Amphipoda; family Hyalidae; genus Parhyale; species Parhyale hawaiensis. The sequence continues at coordinate 22,093,937 of LQNS02000210.1, read as the reverse complement.
CTTGAGGTACCAAAATTTTCTAGACCGTATTATTAATGTTGTCTCCCACGAATGACCTTCGCTTACAATTTTTTCTGTTTCTTACAAAAAACACATTGCTTTCATCGCTCTGAAAGGGTTATCTGGGTATGAGATCCCAACTTCACTTAGATAACATTTTGCTCAAATTCGTATGATTGAAGCCTTAGAAGCTATCTGCTACAGCGCTCAGTCAACTACGCTTGTTACTGGCGAACGAAGTGAGAGATGTGATACCATTTTCGCCCTATGCGTACATGTTCATACCTATGTATGTAAATGTATGTATTATTATTATTATTATTATTAAAATTACACGCTTGAGCTCCCACGGACAGGTAATACAACCCAAATGAAGCATAATGCATCACCGGGAAGCCCAAAACGCTGCTAAAGGAAATCCAGTAAAAAACCATCAACAGCTGACTTAAACGCCTGCAGGCCAATACGATCAAAAGCTGATGCCGGCAACAAATTTCAAATCCGACAGAACTGATTAGTTCGACATCTGACAGCCTCCAAAGTGAATGAGTGCGCTCCGCGCGCAGCACGAGTCTCTCTCCCAAAAGCCTTGAGGGCAGGGAGAGAAGAATACAACCAATGCCTCTCATTATTGTACTTTATAAAACATGCATAGCTCTGCGACTCTTCTCCTGTGGGACAGGTTCACTAGATCATTATCAGCGCACAGCCTGCTGGCTGAATTAACAAGTCGGTCTAACAGACGCAAGTGAGTGTCAGCAGCTGAAGCCCAGACCGGTGAGCAATACTCCAACACAGGCAGCAAAAACGCATAAAAACATATACGGGCAACCTGACTATCACCAATCACGGAATTTCCCTTACACACGAGTCCAATCTTAGTGGAAGTGCGTGACATCAACCTCCTAATATGCGGCTCAAAAGTAAGCTTCTCATCAAAGACAACACCAAGAATCTCCCAGGAGCTAGACTCCTGAAGCAGAGTGTCATCAATCTCCAGTTGGGGATGCCGCGGTATAAGTGTCCGAGACCGACTGATAATCATCGACTTGGTCTTACTAGCATACTAGCATTCAACTTCATATTCCAGGCCGAGCACCATGCACTAATGCGTGACAAATCCCTATTCAGAGACTGAGATACAGCATCACGCAGGCGAGGAGCAGGTATCACTGCCATCAGAGGGGAATCGTTAGCATAGTTGATCAACGTGTTCTCAAGCGAAGAGACCATGTTGCTAGTATAGAGAACGAACAACAGCGGGCCAAGCACACTACCCTGAGGGACGCCAGACACCACACCGACTGGAGCGCTCAAAACACCGTCAACAGACACACTCTGCGTCCGCTCAGAAACAAAATCGGGAATGATTGACAAAACCCAACCACCCACACCAAAGGACTCTAGCTGGTATAATAGACCCCTGTGGTTAACCCTGTCAAACGCAGCGCTTAAGTCCAACTGGACAAGGCGTGCCTCCGCCCTACAATCCAGTTGAGACTGTAAATGGTGTGACACCGACAAGAGAGCGTCACAACAACCCAAGCCAATTCTGTACGCAAACTAACCAGCAGGCAGCAACCCCGTAACCTCAGCGAAACGACCAAGCTTACCTGCGATCAACGTCTCGAACACCTTCGACAAAATGGGCGTCAGTGTGATGGGTCGATAGTTGGCCACATAGGGCGACACCGGACCCTTGGGAATAGGAGTAATATTCCCTGTTCGCCAGTAACGAGGAAAACTTCCTAACCGCATTAGGCGCCGGAAGATCACTGCAAGCTTGGAGGCAAGAACAGCTGGGGTAGCTGTTTATAAAACAAAGGAAACATGCCCACCGGATCCACACCTCCATACGAATCAAGGCCCCAAGCAGCACCTTGATTGTACCAGATTTGAACGCCAAAAGGTCAAGCGAGGTTCAGGGTGGCATCCATGAGGCAATGCGATAACTTCTCTGCTCTGCTTCCCGTCGAAGTGAGCCGACGAAAGCTCAGACCTTGCCAAAGGATCAGTCATGATGGCCCCACCTGAACCAACAAGGGGCGGCAATGAAGGTTCAGCACCGAACACTGAACCCTTTAGCTCACTCCACCAACGATGTGGATGGTCAATGCTCAGCAGAGACTTCCTGGAACGCTGCCTCAGACGACGCTGTGCTTCCTCATACATACGCTTAGCCTTGGCCCTACGATCAGCATAGGTCAAACACAACGTGCGGTCACGCGAACATCGCCATGCCCGATAAGCCTCTTGCTTAGCTTCGAAAGCTAACCGACACTGGTCGCCAAACCACGGTTTATCCCGAGACCTCACAAGAATAGTCCTCTTAGGGTCAAACCTCTCCAAAATGGACACAGTCAAGTCGTTAAGCTCAGAGACAGGATCCTCACTATGAATAATCTGGCACCAAGGCAACGTTCTTACTGCCCGAGTAATAACCACCCAATTAGCCTTGCTTTTAACAAATACCACTCTCCTCTTGTCTACCACGAGAACGACCTGATTGAGGTCCAAGGACAAAACCAGGTGTGAGTGGTCTGAAGAGTCAATAGGGGAGCCAACTGTCACCGTCATCAAGTCTGGGACATCAGTCATAACGAGGTCGAGACAGTTACCAGCAATATGCGTGGACCCGCGAACTAGCTGCACACAACAATACAAGGTGCAAAAGTCCAACGCAGCCACACCATGACAATCAGTCGGTGATGCAGATCCCAACCAGTCCCTGTGGTGTGCATTAACATCACCAGCAAAAACAAACACTGACTTGGGATCCGTGCTCTGGATCGAGGCCATCGCCGTCAATAAACAGTCATAAAGAGAATCATCAGCTGCAGGCCTCCGATATAAGGAGAACAAATAATAATTATTCAGACGGCCAACTACCTTTACAACGATGATCTCGTGACAGGCGCATTCGTTCACTGACTGCCGGTAAGCACAGAATATGCTCCGGATATAAACGGCTATTCCAAGAAATCCAGGCCCCGATCCACACAGCCTTTGAAAAGAGGACTGAAAATCCGCCAAGGCTAGCTCAGCGCCGTGCCTTCCGCCAGTCACCAAAGTCTCGGCGCAGCACACAATATTCACACCACGGGACACAAAGTCGAGCTCCGCGAGGTTTGCATACAGTCCTCTAATATTAACAATAGAAGAGACGACACCTCTGAGCCTGACCCGGTCCGGGGTTGCTTTCTACATCCCTACAGAGTAAGAGAAAAAAGAGAAAAAATAAAGGAACATAAACATACAATAATGTGCAAATAAATACAGAAATATACAAAGGAGCAGAAACAAAGAATCCCATAAACAAAGAAGATGGTATAAAGCATAATAAAGAAAAAACAAACCGACAGTAACGATAGCTACGAAAGCGGCCAGCTATCTACGCGCCCCAGACCCTGCCGTCACCAGTACTGGCTTTGGCCGAAAAGAAGAAGAAAAGAAAGAAAAGGAAAAGAGCATCAGGTGGCACTACCTGATGGAAGAAAGAGAGGAGCAGACTGCGGAAGACTGAGTACCCAGCTATGGCACCAGCCTATTCATCTCCTCTCAGGGATGTCGTTGGACCAAAACAGTCTCATCCGCCTTTAGAGTGGCATTTCCTCCAACTCAGGGGCTATCCAGAGCCCCAAACCCAAAGCCAGCTCATACATACAAACAAAGAGGCGTCCTGTGGCCGGACAATGGGGGCGGCTTTATAACGCGCAGGCCACGCGTAAATGTATGTATGTATTTCCTCCCCAAACTGTCAGGAAGAACTGAGCAGTCATTACAATCTCTTGGGCTGATCTAGATGTGAAACATTTTAACATGCTGATTCAACACTTTCAGCCCCCTCCCATTCCCCCATTGCGGGGAGATTGTATCTCTTCAGCCTGTGCATATATATTTGTATGCATGTCTTTAAGCCAACAAACTGCCCAAAAGGAATTGAGCGATCATCACAATCTCTTGGGTTGATCTAGATGTGAAACATGCCAAGATGCTGATTCAACACTATTAACCCCCACTCCCATAGAGGGGAGATTTGTCTTACGCAACGGGGTGTTTAAGTTTATTCTATGGCTGGGGGTATTGTCGAATCATCTACTTTGGATCTCACTGTATCCCAACAAAGGCACGGCGGTAGCCTGTACATAACAGTGCTCTTTTCCGCCCCCACTATACCAGTTATTGTTGACGTTCCTCTTGATTAACGACTGCCTGAGAGTTCGTACTTTTATTACGGCGAAGTTATTAATTATTAGCTCCTTTCTGTAGTATCGTTTCATTCGGTATATCACCGCTCTTTTAGCGTTTTTATTCCACCTTGCCATGAATGCCTTCTCTATTATTAGTATCATTTCTTTCTTATTTCATCATTTCAGTTTTTAGTTTCTCGTCTATATCCATTTTCTTATAGAAGGGAGATTTTTGTACCTCCGTATCATGAAGTAAACGTTGAAATAAATAACGTCACTGCTCCTTCCTTTTGGTATCCATCAAGTTTTCTGGGGATTTTCGATGCCCCAGCAACATAGAGCATACTTTGTGGTGACCACTGCCAGGCCAAAGGCAATGCAATTTGCTAGCAGGAACATCATCCGAGTCTTAGGAAGGACCAACGGACTCTCAAAATTGTCTGTGTTGTGTCCAGGACTCGCAAAGGAGAGAAGACGTCTTGATTTTGATACGATGTTATTTCTTAACGCTCACTTCAGTTAGAAAATTTAGACGAGCGTTCTGAGAAGCTGCCACGGTCAAGTGGCTTCATCTCTGGCTCTACGACTCTTGTTGCAACTGAGAGCTGAACTTGTGGTTCAAGTTGGGAGGCGGTGAGACGGACGATATTCTTGTGGAGCATCTCGTTGAAAACTGACCGTAATGTCGTGCCAACATGGAACTGAGCTAAGAGTTGTTTTATTTATTTTTTTAAGGTTAGGTAGCTCCAATGACAAATAACAACTTTCCAATGTTTCCTGGACTCTTATTAAACCCTTTCTCTAAAAGCATTGCCTCCGTGCAATATTTAAAAAGTAGTGTTATGCCTATGAGAAAAGCAGGTTAATTCGTGAAAGAAAGGGTTAACAAGAATGATAGATAAACCAGAGAACAGCGGTTACGTGCACCGTGGAAATAATTTCCTGTTGAACTCAAGCTGAGATCCCACGAGAGAGAACGAGAACCAGCCACCTGGATCTGCACACGTGGGGTGGTATGAGGAGCATCACCTGGACCTCATCGAAAGACACACACAAATTAACTCAAAGCATTATAATAATTACAATAGGTCTCTGCAATAGTTAAAAAGCCAGCACTCGCGTGCACTTACTACCCAGTGGCAGGGGCATAAGGCAATTGCAGCGTCCCCCCCCCATTTTTGTTTTTAACTTTTTTAGCTGAGCCCCAAAAGGCCTGAAGTTCCCGGCTATGTTCTCCTCTAGCTATCAAAGACTGATGAAAATGATGGCGTAGCAATTCAAAACAAACCAAATCCGTAATAAAAAGGAGTAAATAGAAATATAGCAGTTCTCTAAGCAACAAAGCCGATTTAAACACCGAAAACTCATGGAAATAGGCAAGTAGAACTTTAGTGGCTAGTGTACATAGCGCGAGTTATTGTTTCCCGACACAATTTCGTCACCGCCCGCCAGCTACAATGAAGCGAAAGCGAGAATGTACTGGCAACACTGCGGTGTCCGTGCGGAGAATGCTGGAGCTCGAATTAAAGCCTGCCAGGCTGTTGTCGTAGGAAACTGCACTACGGCGTCAGTGTTTCCTCAAAGATTCTAGTGCCTGTAGTGTGAAGTACGAAACCCTTTAGGAACACACGTATTTAGAAAGAATCATGACGCCCTGAACACTGTAGTTGGCAAATAAAAAGCTGTCACAAGGGTTCTAAGGATCTGTATGTCTAATTGCGCTGCCACTAGCAGCTGTATTCTAAGAACCTACAAAGGACGCTGCTGGAATTGATCCTGGACCTCATGGAGACATTTATCTCCTGAATTAATAGACTCCAGTTCATCGGTTTAAATAATATTAATGTTTATTGCCAAATTATTGGCATTATGACATTGTGCTAGGTTAGTTCTATGATTTAGCTACACGCCTGCATTACACTACGAAACGCTTACGATAGCAGTACCGTAGTATGTTTACGCAACAAGACTTCATCCCTAGGCAGCAGACTCAGGCCAGGTATAGCTAAAGGTCTCATATTTTACCAGCTATTACACACAGTGACTCCAATGGAACGGTTTGTAGGTCTCTTGCTGCCCATTTCGACCGTCCAGCTCCAGCCAACGTAAGCACCAGGGACCGCTTTTTGCTCGACTGTTGAACATATTACTGCGCCCAAAAGTGAAAGTTTTTCTGTATGAAACTTTGCCAAACGCATTAGCGAGTGTCTGTCTTGCCAATCTTTACAGGGTTTTTCGCCGAGATGCAGTTCCTGTGAAACACAAAATTCTACAATCTATTTTTGCTTTGAACTTGGAAGTTGAATATTTTGATATTGTTCCCGTATAGTTTAATGCGTTGTTCTAGGAAATACTGGTACGTCAGTGCCAATCGTACTTACGTGAACCAGTCTAAATGTTTTCATAAACAGAATGCCTGACGACATCAATTAGGTATATTGTAATGGAAGACATACATTTCCTTTAGTTCATGAATTACGAACAACCTGACATGAAGCTGTACAGCAAATCACACGTCCGTAATCAAGTGCCACTCCTGAACATAACCCTTGCTTCACGAAACATGATGCATTTAAGGCATGTGCTGAATACTGTTATTCAGACGAAAACGGCAAGATTCAGTCATGCATAACAGGCCTATATATATATATGCTTTGCGTTACCAAAAAAAATGTTTGTGTTGTTTCACACTGACTACCTATACTATATACCAGACAGCTCCACCGCATATTGAACTGCGTCAGTCCTGCGTGCATCGCAAAATCACGCAGTATAAGGCAAATGTGGCAATGTTTCATATGCGTGACCCTATGCTTTCCGATTGTACTTTAAAAGGACGATTTTGGCATCCCTGGTTTATTTCCGCGACATAAATAAAGTTGAAGAAGCGCACCCTGATGAGAAATATACGTTTTGGATTTACATCAATGCTAGGCTATTATAACTGGTTACGCTGGTTGCTGGACTAGAGCATCATTTGTTTTGCTACCTCCTCCGATGAGGTTATGTTTTGATGGAGTTTGTCCCTTTGTCTGGTTGTCTGTCGGTCGTCAAGATATCTCAAAATAGTTATGGACGAATGTTCATGAAATTTTTACGGGATTTTTGGTGATGTTAGGAGGAATATATGATTAACTTGTGAAGATCCGTTGCTTGTTTGCTTACCTTGATTTTGATGACAACTTACACAACTAAAAAAATTATGAATTGATCTTCATTAAATTGTAGGGACTGATAGGAATGTTAAGAGAAACAAATTAACAAGTAAACTCCAAAGAGTAATGGAAACTTGCGGTCCCCCGACCCGGCGAGAGATCAATTGTAGCATTCTGACAGAAATGCATGCACTGCGGTACCACTTGTCGCATAAAACCTAAAAAAAAAAAGTTCGCAGTACACAAAAATACTACAAAAGAAAGAAATTATTGCCGTAGCACCGTGCTCAGCTTTACAAAAATTGCTTTCACTTTCAAGTATAGTGATCTTAATTTGTCCTCAAAGAAGAGAAGAGATAATTACACTAGTTGACATTTTACTGCAAACAAACATTATTGACACATCGATACGAAGTCCATCGTCAGTAATATATGAGTGAAAGTATCTTGAAGTAAAAAACGCATGCTTTATAATAGGCAAATGCCCCTCACACTTCAGCCCCCCCCCCCCTTCCCCGATGCAGACAGCCCAGCCCGCTTCGGTATGTACCCTCATCCCGACAGAATACGTTTCCAGTCGCTGTTCACTGGCACTCTCATTCACTCACTCAGGATAGAAAAATCTGATAAGTCCTTAACAAAGGTGATCCGCAATGGCCATGGCTACAAACTATCCAACATGAATAGCCAATGGCAGTGTATACAATAACCAGATAGGTGCCAAACAGTGGCCCGCGGTGCAGTGTGGTATGTTATTATAGTCTGACCCTTTTATGAAGGCGGTTCGGTTTTGGCCAAATTCTTTTACAGCATGGCCAATCATATGAATATTTCTGAGATTTCTCTATATGCAATTAGTGGGCGTGTCTAAGATATGGGCCGAGCATAATCTCAGATATACTCATAGAATTGGCAACGCTATAGAGGAATTTGACCTCGACCGAACCGCCTTCATAAAATGGTCAGACTACAGTCATCTTTTGTTTAGAACGTGACTCAAGTGATGAGCTGCACCTCATGTTTCTGTACCATGTGATTTCTTGATATCCCTATGAGGACGTGAATAAAGCTGTTATTATAATTTTTGTTATAATTATTGTTATGACTTAGTAGCATTACCCGTGGAAATTCCACCGTCAATTAATATTTTTACTGTCTAAATTTTGGAAAAGCTGAGCTGCGCTTCTATTACTTACCCGAGCTTGACCAAACGCAATTCTTTTAACCTGAATTCTGTGCTTGGTGTCAGTGAGGTTGTCCGCAGATGCTTGCATGCTTTTTTGCTGCCTGTGTTGGAGTATTGCTCACCAGTCTGGGCTTCGGCTGCTGACAGTCACTTGCGTCTGTTAAACCGACTTGTTAGTTCAGCCAGTAGGCTGTGCTCGGGTAATGATTTGGTGAACCTGTCCCACAGGAGAAGGGTTGCTGAACTCTGTATGTTTTATAAGGTGTACAACAATGTGAGGCATTAGTTGTATTCTTCTGTCCCTGCGCTCAGGGTGTTTAGGAGAGAAACACGTGCTGCGGTAGGTGTGCACACTTTCACGTTGAAGGATGTTAGATGTCGAACTAATCAGTTCTGTCGGTACTTCGTACCCTGGTCTGTTGGGGTTTGGAATTCTTTGGGGTTCTTTCTTCGGTTGTGTTGGCCTGTAGACGTTTAAGACAGCTGTTGATGGCTTTTTGTCGGATTTCCTGTAGCAGCGTTTCGCACTTCCCGGTGCTGCAAAATGCTTCATTTGGGTTATGCTACCTGTCCGTGGTGGCCGGTACGTGAAGTTTTAATAATAATAATAACCCACCACATCTAACTACAGTTGCGAGCATAATTAAGGGACAAAAATAAAAAAATTCATATCTCAAAAACTGTAAAAGGTTCAACGATGAAATTTTAACATAAAAGAGGTATTGGGATACCTAATAATATGCTAAGAATTTATTACGATCCGAATGATAACAAAAAAGTTATGTATATTTAACTTATAATTATGAATTTAGTGTAAGCAGCATTAAGGGACACTTGACAAAAAACGCAACAAAACAACAAATTTAACAAAAACCTTCGTCCTTAATCAATATTTTGTGAACGATCCTTTATGTTTGATGACTCAACACATCTTCGAGGGCAAGATTCAATTAAATTGCGGCGTCATTCAATATCAATCCTGCCCCATTCCTCTTGAAGCTTTGTCTACAAATCCTCAGTGTTTGTTGGATTTCGAGCCATGACTTTCTCACCCAAGACTTTCCACAGGTTCTCTACGGGGTTGAGGTCAGGACTTTGAGCAGGCCAGTCAAGAGTCTCCACTCCTTC
>LQNS02000210.1:22035726-22051404 GCA_001587735.2 Parhyale hawaiensis | reverse complement strand
CTCACTCCACCAACGATGTGGATGGTCAATACTCAGCAGAGACTCCCTGGAACGCTGCCTCAGACGCTGCTGAGCCTCCCCATACACACGCTTAGCCTCGGCCCTACGATCAACGTAGGTCTCCCACAACGTGTGGTCACGCGAACGCCGCCATGCCTGATACGCCGCCTGTTAAGCGTTCGACCCATCGAACCCTGACATATGTAATATGCATTTCGTATTCACCCTAACCATCTAGTAGTCTATTTAAAAAAATATTGGAGTACTCACGAAACATGGTGAGGTGCTAATCAAAAATTGTTGTTAGAGTTATCACGTGTCACGAGTCACGTGGTAGTGGAGGTTGCTACTGTCTCTCTGTTTGAGACGTACGACAATGTATACAGTAGCTAAGTCTATTATTCACAGTTTTATATATTTACGTACATGAAATAAATCGTCTATGACTGTAAATGTTCAAAAACTACATTCCATTCTGTTAAAAAGCTTTGAAAATAAGGACTTGGATAAAGTTGTAGTAGTAGCAGTAATCTCCCCCACCAAATGTACAACTATACGTGATTTCTCGTGCAAAATATATCGAAAGAATGTAGATCAAAACTGACCATTTCGGCGGCATCAGCAGGCAGAGTGTCAGTGTAGCCGTAGGGGTACATCCAATACTGAGAGTATGAGTGCTGAGTGAAGACACTCTTGACCTGACCTCCCAAGTCGGTGAGTATGCCACGGATAGCCGCCGACTCAACTTCAGAGAACGCGGATGGGCCTGTGGCGACACGTGAGGAGATACATGAGAGAAGAAACAATATATATTCAGTTATTTAGAAGTGCGGAGAAATTCCATTATAGAAATAAAAAAAATCGCCTTAGTATGGGCTTTGTAATTCCTAAAATTACGTAGTTTCTGTTTGGTAAAGTGGCAACACAATGTAGTGACCCGCCTGATATCTATCTTTTGAAAAGTTGTTTCGCGACCTGAAAAATGAAACTATAAACTGCCCAACTAATGACGGGGTGAATCAAGTCCGCAGCCACCTTAAGCACTTTGCCTTCAGCAGTTACTACTGTTTTAATCCATTCCGCCACAAGCTGGACGCTGACTTTTTGAAAATATTAAAAAATCTAAGAAAAGATGAATCTATTGTGATATTACGCCCAGATAAAGGCAATGGCATAGTTCTGATGGACAAATCTGACTATATAGTAGGTTGATGACACCACAGACTAACGACAGTGCAGACGGACAGCTTCTAAGCGCAGCTCAACTCCACAGTTTACGTCAAGACTGATTCCTGTGAGTTCATGGTTCAGTTAATAGCGTGGTGCCATGAACAATTTCATGCAAGGAGAAAAATATTTGAACTGAGCAGAACAAGAAAATGTTAACTAACAAGTCCTAAATGTACTCAAGGAAATGTACTGCTAATTCTTATCAACGTCTTAGAAGGTAGAGTGACCCTTAAGGCCGCTGCAGACGATAGTCTTATGGCCTTAAAAATGAAAGTTTCTACTGATGTCTTGCATCGGTTTATAAAGTCTCGACCTTGCACACGAAAGAGCTGAACGCATCAGCTGATACCTAATCCAATTCCAATTCCATTAGCAGGGTGATGTGCATCAGGCCATGGGCAGACCCGCAACATCATATCTTCGGATCGATATGCCTGCGTAGTTCTAAATAATACATGTTTTGCCACCATATGGTAGCCGGTCACAGCAAACAAACGGGAGCAAAAGCTGCTCGGGTCATTCGACTATACAAGGCACTACAAACTCACCTCTGNCCACATTAGTTGTAGATACCTATAAATCCCTACACACCAAACTAAACTACAAATACCTAAACCATGCTATGCTAGCTCTCATTGCGGAGCCCCAGTGAACCAAAAACTTTTCAAACGGTGCCACACTGTGGAGCCCTACCTACAGCTGATCCTGGCTTGTTCACAAATGAATTGAAAAATTGATGAATAAAGTAAATCAAGAGTAATATTATAATTAATAGAATCAAAACGAAGATAATACTGTATTGAAGTCACTACTGCATTTGTGCAATTGCATTTTGTATAAGAAAGAATGCAATTACAGAGAACAGGACACCACGTGACCTCGACAGTTGCCATGAACCACCACAGAAATTGTAAGACGGTGACTCGAATAAATTTTGTATACTTCTGTAAAAAAAAAAACACTTTTGAATACTAATTAAAATGCAGTTGCCTTCACAATAATTATTATTGTATGAATTTTTAAGTGATTGTGTGCGTGCAGCTCTTAATATCAGCAAATATACTCGAGATATGATCAACCCGAAGACGCGAGTTTCTTCGTCAAAAGTGAAACGTGCGGGATCCGTGTCCTGCGACCGATGGCTAACGAAGTGACTGTCATATGTCCCTCGTATGCAGCGAAAAACAGGACGTCCTGCCGAAAAGACTATCGTCTGCAGCGGGCCTTAGGATGCTTTCATTTTAAAAAAGCCTTCTTGGTTCAGAGTTTTGTAGCCATTGAGCAACGACGAAATTTCGATCGGCTGGAGCTACGTAGGTGAAAATTGTATCCTGTATACCAACTTACGATGGAAATAACAAAATTACAAGGGTGACATCATCAGTAAGAAAAATTTCTTGCAAAATACTGAAGAACTGCCTGCCTGTGTCTTCCTTATTCTATGGAGACACCCTAGGAACAAATACAGACGGAATTAAAAATTAAGTGAAGACCGAGGATAGAAAACTCTGAACAATGTGTAACTGGAAGGAACCTATGGTTCTAATACCGACCAAAATTTCACTCAACCTAATAAATCCATTTCAAAGGAGTGTTACCATCACGGCCTCAGGGTTATATGAGTTACACCAGCTGCATCCGGCACTCAAACGTCGCAGCCCATAAAACTAAACGCCTGCCAGTTACGGCCTACAGGAACCACACTTCGGGTCACGGTTGGAGTTTTTCAGGTTAAGGTACAACCCCAACTGGGTTGTGATCGCGCTACGCCCTTGAAGCGAATGGGGGTCCTCGGCTCTCATCAATGATGATTTTTCCCGAGCGAGAGCATTACCAATCAACTGCAACTCGCTCCAGCAGAGCCGACGAGAGGCACCGGCTCTTCTCATTCATAAGTTTCTTCCGTGCGAGAGAGCATTACCAATCAATTGCAACTGGTTCCTGCAAAGGCGACAAGGGCCACGACTCGTAGCGCTCATAATTTTTTCCCAAAAGCTAACTGCACGTCGAAATCTGCAAAAACCATAGTACATTGTTTGGTGAGCAGAGCAGGCCTCACTCACCGTGGTAAGTGTCGGCGCAGGGCAGATCCGACGCTCCTTCGCCACCGAAGTTTGAGTCGAAGTTCCTGTTGACATCAGCGCCATAGCAGGCACCGTACGGCACTCTGTTCTTGCGCCACAGCCGTTCCTGTTGAAATCACGCATGTCCATCGATATAAATTCTAATTAACTGGGCAGAATCTAAACTCCGGTTTGCACTTGTCTTCTAATCGTAGTACGCTTATAGTTCACAGTGCTCGAATGCGTCTCTTCAAGCAAGGGAAAAGTGCACGTACAGCTTTTGCAAGTTCTACCTCACTCCAAATTTGAAGAGATATTCGCAACTATATAACGAGTAGTAACCTAGTCTATGACACATGCTCAGCGAATGGACGTGACGGCTCACATGTTAATAAATTCTTTAGTGTACACACCGTTGTGGTTTTTATGTAGATACGACAGAGCATTGGATATTTGACATTTTAAACCATGAACGTAGTTTAAATGGCGAACCTGTGAACTGACATTAATAAATACCTCTTAGAAATATGTATATTAGAAATCAACCTTAGAGACTTTTTCATTGACGAGAAATTCGTTCACACTTTCTAAGAAAAATAGCTTGAGTCTAATCGATGTCAGGTTCATTAAATTCTATCTCTTGAAACTTAAGTCCTACGCATTACGTGATTCACTGAGAAGCAAACGAGCATACAGATTGTCGTATATTTTTAAAGAAAAGAACATCTGTCGAAGGCTGGCGATGAGACTTGATTGAACTTTGCTTCTAAAAACAAGTGAAGGGTCGCATCACCTTTTTGTAAGAGTGAATATCTACACACTTTCCAACCCGCCGCCTCCCACCTCAAAGATAAGGTTGTTGAGAAGAAACATGAACTGTGAATAGATCGTTCCTATATTTCTTACTGCTTCCACGCCGAGCATCAGAGGGAAATATTTTTAAAATGGCTCCTTTACATACAGTGCACTGCGCTCATCAATGCAATAAATAATCGTTTTTGTCTCTTCATCTAGTGGGCACCCAGTCTGCGCTGTAATAAAAAAAAGCCACATCGAGATGCTGCGGAAGCCAGGACCTACCTCATCTCGTCATGAGTTTACTAGTTCTGGCATAACCTAGTCCACTTGCAAAGGTAAACTTGGCCTCACACCCAGATTAAAACTCCACTTGCATTCATTCATAGGTAAGTGTTTGCCCGCCAGTCAGTGGAGTGCATGGCTGCAATCGAACGCAGATTATCAGAGCTGTGGCCTCAAAGACGAAAAGCTTGTGTGACAGCTGCGATCTCCCGATCGTCGCCGTTGCTCGTTAGGTCATTTAGGTCATGATTGCTTTGCACTCGGCAGTGATGATAAAAAATTGGAGCATCTCAAGACTTCACTTTCCTGGCTAGGAGGCGAAACTGCGACCAAAAGATAAAGTGAAATCCACTGAGTTCTCCGGCAGAGACGTAGAGGCAGTATAATTAAAGCCCGTTTCACACTATAGACTTTTGATCTCCGCAGGTAGTACAAAGTATTCCAGTTTCATGTTGCTTCCTTGCAAGCCGAACTCCACGGCAACCAAAAGATAGACTGGAATAAAATATTAGCCCTCGTGTCACCTGACAATCTAGTAAGTGCTTCTGTAGTAAAGCTATGGAAAGCTCATAAAATATAAAGAAGATTAAAAATAAAAAAGCTTGTTCATTTCTCTGATATCTACAAGGAGGCAACAAGATATTCAGACGGGCTCTGACGGCATCAAAAGACTAGAGTGCGAAGTGAACGATCCTCGAGACTCAGTTTGTTGTAAGTGTAACCATTGCGTTAATTACCTCCGCCAAGGAGGTTATATTTTCGTCGTGTTTGTATGTCTGTCTCTTTGTTTGTCTGTCTCTCTGTCTGTCACCAAGATAACTCAAAAAGTTATACACCGATTGGGACGAAATTTACAGGGATTTTTAGGCATGTTAGGAGGAACAGATGATTAACTTTCGGTGAAGATCCGTTCATCCGTTTGTTTGTTTGTTTGTCTGCTTAATTTTTCTCACTGCCATAACTCAAAAAGTTATAGACAGAATTTTATGAAATTCAGATGAGTTGTTAGGTATATAACGAAGAGTAAATGACCAAATTTTGGTAATGATCCGTTTATTCGTACGTTCCACTGTTATTAATTTTATGCTTGTTAGCATAATAAATCAAAAAATAACGAATGCGTCTTAATGATATTTATAGGAATTGTTAGTAATGTAAAAAGACATAAATGATAAAATTTTGGTACATATCGGTTTGTTCGTTTATATGTGTGACTCATGTTTGTCATAACGTTTATTAGCAGCATAACTCAAAAAGTTATGAACAGATCTTCAAGAAAATTGCACAAACTGTTATTACCATCAAAAGGCACTAACGATTAGATTTTGAAGTTGATACAGTAAAAGTCATGGTCTCAGAGCCAATTTGAATTTTTTTTTACTATAGTTGCCTCGCTTGGCGGAGGTATGCGCTCTTGGAGTGCTCTAGTTGATATCTTAAACCAAATGATCGATAAAGCCCTCAGGTAAAACTGTTCAGTAGTTTTCCAACCTGTTTCGAGACGCTGACACATACATAAATATTAGCTACTCCCTAAACGATGTACTAAAGTCTTGTTTTTGCCTGATGCATACAGGACTAAGCATTCAAGGGGAAATTTTATTTCACTCGTAAACAACGACACTTTGGCTTACAGAATCCCAGGTGTAAGCATAGCCATCAGGATTGGTGACGGGCAGGATGTGTATATTATACTGGGAGACGAGGCTCATCACAGCTTCGTCGCTGTCGTAGCCAGAGGTGAGTTGGTCCAGGACGTACATGCACGTGGCGTGGGACACCCACTCTCGTGCGTGTATGCCACAGTCCAGCCACAGTATGGGAGCGTCCGGAGATGGTCCAGCAACCTACGAGAGGCAGTGCGCACGTCATGTTAGTTGGGTTACCAAATGACAAACTCCAGCATAAGTTACCCTGGTAGAATCTCGGGATTACCTAAAATATAAGTTACCCATTCTAAAGGCTGAATTCTGAACATAACAATTAACGGGTGCCACTCTGACGGTGTGCCAGATCCAAGTGCGATCGATCGATGGGAGCGTGGCGTGTTGTGCCAGGTGCTGAGAGCAGATGAAAACCTATAGCTAGCTAGTTCGGGTCTACGCTGGAAAAAGGCCTCATCACCCGTCCTTTGTCGTGGCCCTCAGTGCAAACTGATAGTTCACCGAGAACACGAGTCGCCGTAATAATAGGACGACTGAGCGACGTTTTACATACATAAAAATACAATTTACCAATATAAGTCGCATACGCGCGGTCTATGTATGTGTAAGTTCAGAAATATTCAGCAATAACAGCAAAGCACCGAAAGATTAATATATTGTCTCCGAGTAGGCAGTAAGAACAGCTTACACACACGCAATTTATGTAATGGTGATCTATGTCCACCATCCGTATAGGAGCAGTAGCTCAGCTTCTAGGTTAAGAGTTCCCAGTCAGGGGTGCTTGCACCTGCTCGATGTGTGCGATAACATTTTATGGCATGTAAAATTTTGTTTTATTTTGTCATTCAAAAATTAACTTCAATGTGTTCTGTAAATATTAGCATAAATTCCATCTGACATCGTCACAGGAGTTATGAATTTTGCAGGAGGTGCGAGAACATATTCAAAGTTCACCAAGGGTGCCTGCACAGAAATGGTTGAGAACCACCGTTCTAAATCAAAACGGAACTCTCCGACACACTATTCTCTAACACCGCAGAATGTTTAAAAGAAATTTAAATTTTGTTAATATGCTCGGTTTTTAAGCACACTTGGAAGTATCGGACCAGACTTTTCATAGTTTGAATATATGATTATACGGTATTAACATGATTTACTCCGACCATTAACTGATGGCTTTGAGTTTTCCAAAAGGATTTTAAATCAAGAGTATCAGGTTAGATGCATTGCTAGTCTCGAGTTCTTAATTCGCTGTACCAGGTGCTCTGTCTCTTTCACTTTTAATTTCCTGCTTTAACTTCCCATACGGCTTCCTTATACATATGCATGTTTCCTTATACATATTTACATCCACCAAGGAGGTCATGTTTTTACCGAGTGATTGTCCGTTTTCTATGTATCTGCCTCTTAGAAACTTAACCCAAAATGTTATTGGCGAATATTCTCGACATTGACAGGAACTGTTAAGAAATGTCACAAGGGACAGATGACCAAATTTTACTGATGACAGGAATCCTTGGGAATAGCACAGGGAGTTCCGGGGCGTAAGTCCCGATGTCTCTCTGGGAATGGGGCTGTTGGTCCGTCTACTGCCGCCTATCTACTCTAATCTATTTGCCTGTCTGTTTCTCTGCTTGTTAGATACATAACTCAAAAAGTTATCGATAGATCTTAACGAAAGTTATAGGAACTGTTAAAAATGTTAACAAGAACAAATGATTAGAATTTGGCAAGAAGAAATGACTAAAATTTGACAAGGAGAAATTATTAAAAATTTGGCAATTGTCTAAAAATAAATCCTGGGTTTTAGAAAAATTTGAAATTTTTGTTCGCGTATACGTTGCCTGGCGGCGGTGTGTAACTCGGAGTACTTCTTTTGTTATTTATTTACTTACTTATTGGGAAATTTCGCCCCGCTATTGGGTACAAGCATAAGATAAACTAAATTTAGAGCCTCGACTATGAGCGAACGTGAATGTGTATAGGAGTATCCCATCGGTAATAATAATTTGTTCGGCTGTAACCTATGCATGCCGCCACCGAGAGGAACTTCAGACTTTCTTCAACGCGTAGATTTAAATTTAGCAAAGCAAAAAGTGCATTCAATTTTGAGGCTTCTAGTTTCGTCACCATATCCAATCTGGTATCATTTTTTTTTTTTTTTTTTTTTTTTTTTGCCAATCTATTTTCGTCAGAGTGTGACACTAACATTAAAACTGCTTAAATTAATATACTAAATAAAGAAATAAATGTACAGATGCATGATAACACAGTGAGCTTACTTGCATTTTTGTAAATATGTGTCTTTCGTGGCCTGCTTCGCTTCCCTTCTAGGAGATGTTTTGATCACATAAAATTATCGAAACGGCTTGGTATCGCTTCACACACGTGGCTAGACATATTTTCTTCAGTGTACTCCGCCTAACATGTTACAATATTTCCTAGGTGATGTTTAGAATTCGCAAGTTAATTTATAAATCTACCTTGTGTAAAGGACGACCGGGTCTGACACCGTATATCACCGGGGCCGGGATCAGGGTCATTTAAAATGATTTTGTCAGGATCAGGGTCACTAAAAATGATTTGGCCGAGGTCGGGGCTGACCAACCTGGACGGGTCGAATATGTCCATGACCAAGCTGGCCGGAGGCCAGGGCCGGAGTGGCAAAACATTATCGGGGTTGTCCGGAGCCCCGGCCGGTCTCTACTTTGCTGCTGCTATTGCATGGAATTACTAGTCAGTTGCTTGTAAATTGAAATTACAGGTTTGAAGTTAGGAACTATTCGTGAGTGAGTTTTTAGTTACCTAGTTAGTTAGCTAATTAGTTAGTGAGTTAGTGAGTGAGTTAGTTACTTAGTGAGTGAGTGCGTGAGTGAGTGAGTAAACAGTAAGCTATGGCAATTAATAGATAATATCAGTACGAATTTAATGTGTGTAACAGCGCACACAAGTCAATTACTCCCCAACCCGCGACATGCTTTGGTCATTTCCCAGGCAACTTTCAGGGCAAAAAATAATCCTTCCATATTCATAATTGAACTAATAAAAAACGATTCTAAAACATTACAAAAATGGAGCATTGATGAAACTCGTGGCATGCTCCAAGTACTTTTCAATATCTCTCAGAGATACAAAACAGCTCCACGGTAGAATTTACAGGCAACAATTCTCAAACGAAAATAACTTGAGTTGCAGAGAAAGCTCTGCTCTTTCATCGCTGTTTTTCCTTCCAGATGACCTTTGATGTCATACGCTTTCGAGTTCTACGTGTTTCCAGAAAGCAATCATTGTAAGAACAAAGAAAAGATTTTTCTCTTGTAAAACTCTCGACGCTCAGTTCTCGGAAACTCTTTCTCCTATTACCCGTGAAAACATGTCTTCATTTTTCACCCAGGTTTTTATTCGAACTCCAAACCCGTTCCTCGGTAACGTCTTCAGCCGACAGAGTGTCGGGGTTTTTGTCGCTTGTTCTTGTCAATTTGAACTTCTCTCGTAAGGGACAGGGGGAATTTGCCTAAATGTTTGGCGGACTTTTGTCGAGGACTTGTCTTTGTAGCCCCTGAAGACTTGCAATTGAATCTTTACACCCGAACAAAGACCGTTGCCGTAGCGGGAAGTGTGTCGCGCTGCTAACATTATTGGAAGGCGACTTTTCCTTCTCGTGCAGAGAAGAATTTCGCCGTAATTGGCGCCTCGGTTATCAGAAACGTGCAAAAAAGATGCTTTTGAAACAGGAGAAACTTGCATACATTATTACTCAAATGTGTGTGGGTATTTTTAGACATATAAAACCACACTGTTTTCTGTGCGTATCTCAGTGATATGTAGTATACTGAATAGCTAAATTTAATGTAGCGTAATATTCGCTCTGTGAAAACTTTTAATCTACTAATTCTATCCATATGTCACTGTACAATTCTAAAATTTTGAAACACTGTACAGCTACAATGTAGCAATATAGGTCTGAACAGTTATAATCATTCTCCGAAAACTGTCTTCTCTTAGTGTCTTTTCACCCCATAGAGCCGAATAGTTGTCAGTTATACTTGTACAATTTCGTATTAACATCTACTGGGTAGTTTAAATAGCTGCTTGTTATTGCTAGAGTGCCCGCGCTGTCAAAAATGACCGTGAAGAATTTATTATGATCCATCTTCATTTATTATATCTACGCCACTTATATGCTTGTGAAGGGTACACTACAACGACCAACCCAGGTTATCAGAGGAGATGAGTGCTCTCTTTTTCGATTTAGCTATGACATGCGAAAAAATAGACTATATTGGTAAACAGTGAAGCATCATTGAATGTAATAAAATTCATTACTGCATATTCTCCATTCGTCATCGTACAGCTCCACAACATCGAAATTTTTTGCATTCAAGTGAAAACTGCTTAGTTTGTCAAAGCAAGCTGAAAAAATAATTGCTGTGTCTACTGCACGGTGAAAATCACTTCTCCTGAGTTTTGTTAATCATCTACTCACTTGTACATCGATCGTGAACTGAGAACAAATATAGTTTTAATGTATGGAGAAAGTAGCAAAATTCAAATTCCATAGCAGCATTAAGAGATGTTGTAAAGATGTTCAATATTTAGATTTCAACGTTGGCATTCAAGTATAACGATAATTATTCCCACTTTGGCCATGATTGAGAACGTGACACGAAAGATACAAATATATAAATACGAAAATATGAAATATTGAGCTACATGCATATAAATCATATAAACACATAAGGGTATTTATTATATGCAGCTTCCACGAACTGGTAACGAAACCCAAATGAAGCTTTATGCAACGCCATGAAGGCAGAAACACTTGAAGAAAGATCCACCAAAAAGCCATTAACAGCTACCTTAAACGCCTACAGGTCCACAGGGCCGAACGCGAATCCCACCAACGAATTCCTGGCCAAAACGGAGAAAGGTAGAAGACACGGGCTGAACAGACGAGTTCGGCATCCAAAAGTTTTTAAAATAGAGTGGTGGGCATAAGCCGAAAGCACGTGTATTTTTCCAAAAACATTGAAGGCAGGGAATGAAGATTACAATCCATACCTTTCTTTGTTGTGTGACTTATAAAAATATACGGACGCACATCACACTTCACCTATGGAAGAGTCTAATCCGCCAGATCCCTCTCAGCCCACAGCCTGCTGACTGAGCAAACTAGTAGGTCCAACAGACGAAGCCCAGAACGATGAGCAATATTTCAACAGAGGTGGCATAAATCATCTACAGACTACACCTCTGTCACCAAACACAACATTTTCATTCCGCAGGGAACCATTCCTGTTCAAAGTATGCCACACGAGACGCCTAATTTGAGCATGAAATTTAAACTTCTCGTGAAAGAGGACACCGAGCATTGATAGACAGCTAAAGCACAGTGTCATTTATCTTCAGAGGAGAATGCTGGGGTGACAGCAACCGAGACCGACTGACAATCATAAATATAGTCTTGTCTGCATTTAATTTCATGCCCAAGCAGACCACCATACAGTAATGCGCTACAAGCAATGCTATTCTGAAGAGAAACTAAACTTGATTCTCGTTTTAAAAGTTTATTCGTGGCAAAGATGCCTGGATATGAGTGTGCACGCGTGCACATAGGTATTTTAACTATGTTTGTACCTTTATTATGCCGTTGTGCTCGGCTTACCAACTCCAATGAAAATACTGTAACGTGTTCGAAACTTTACTTGTGAGCGCTGACTTCGTCGCAAACCGATGATGCCTGATCATGAAGACGTTCCCAGAAAGTGAATCTACCCTCATAACTAAAGTTTCGGACAATTTAAGACTAAGCTGAATAGATTATCTTGATGGAAGGGGCAAGTTGAACACACGTTGTGATATAGGACATCCATGGATACTGTAGCGCCGATACGGCATATGTTATGAAAATTTCCTGACTTCGACCAAGCTCAAAATACTCACAGTGACAACACGCAAAAGTCGACCCTCGTAGGTGATGCCAATGTTATAGCTGCCCACGATATCAGGAAAGTCTGCTTCCAGCTGGTCCAGTTCACCCATCAACTGCAATTGAAAAGAAACTGAATTTGAAGTACAAATTGTATTATTCCTCATTCATAACTCTAGATATGCACAGCAAGTGTTAATACTAAATAATCATGAATGGATCATCCTGACAAGTGAAACAATTGTTTATCTATTGAAAAAGTGCACTCTAGACTTATGTCAAATTCTTAAACCATTTCATCGCGCCATGGGTCCGGTAATGAATTTAATAAATGAACACTTTGTCAGGAAGACCAATCATTTAATTCTGAGCACCGTTTCTCAATGAAAATACTGGCGATCTTCCATTAATGCAGTCTATCTGGACCAAGACTAGTTGCTACTAATGGAATTTCCGCACTGTTAGGTTCATCCCAGATTTTCATTTGCAACGCTAGTTAACTGTTGTTTGTACAAGTTCTAATACGCTTCTCAGTTGCTCTTATTGCTCTAATTGTGCTTTTAGTACCGCTAAAGAACTTTGCACCTTTTGACGCCTTTTACTTTCATCACATTTATTTAAAATCCCTGCCTTCTTTTTGATACTTAGTTTTTTTCTAGGTAGCTACTCTTTTAAGAATTCACTGCTGCAGGGGCCATTTTGCAGACAAATGCAAAGAATGACGCTTTCACTGTGAAGTGACTGGCTTAACTTACGCGTTAGCAGTGATGCCGGAATCGAAAAGTTGCGTTATGGTACCGTGTAAAGGGATTCAGGGTCGTTACCTTGGAATACCGGGGAACAAAATTTTTACCGCATTAATGGGTGATCACATAAACGGATGCCGCATTAATGGAGGATCGCCAATACCACGGAAATTCGAAAGAGGAAAATTGGTCTTTCGCCGCTGCTTGTATTCGCGGTGAACGATGGCGGAGCATAAGCCTTAAACTATAAACAATTTGTTTGTTACGGACAGAAAGAACGTGTTTTCAGCACAGCATTTAGTAGACAAAGGTTTCGCATTTCGTGCTTTTAGTGAAACACTAAATATTTGAATATTAACAATATTTTCAATACTAAAAATGTTTCTATTAAGAGCATTTTGGTTCCGAAATATGAACCTTTCTGTAAATTACTATTAACTTTGACTAACGTAGGGAAGACAAGCAGACGTTTTGCAGTTTATATGATGCTGTTAGAGGCGAATGCATAGTGCCACCTGTTTTTGAAAAAAAATAATTAAGTGGATTTATAGGACCTTTCAGTGCAATCGTAATGCGGGCATAATGCAATTTGTACAGAAACTTCTAGTGCAGCCATAATGCCCTCATAACATAATGAAGGCTTTACAGAGCCTCCTAGTGCAGTCATAAAACGGTCTTTTAGTACTTATCGAGGGGTATCTGAACCAAGGAGCTTCTAATGGGAGAAGCAAGCCCAAGCACGCTCTGGGCGAGTAAACACATGGCTTTGTCACGTGATCGAAGCTGGCGTTTAGAGTCCTTAAAGTGGCTGAAGTAGTAGTGGTCAGCACAAATAATTAAGGAAGATACAGACAGGCAGTTCTTCAATATTTTTGCAAAGACAATCGTGTCTGAAGATTTATATCCCAGTGCTCACCATGTTACTTTCATCATCAGATGGTATACAGGATACAAGTTTCCTTTACATACTTCCATCCGCTCGGAATTTCATCGATGGTTAATTGCTATAAAAATTTGAGCTCAGGATTCCTTCCTATATAGGCTGCGTGAGGCACTGCCGCTTTCCGATTGGATAAGCCTCTCAGCCAGTTTAAGGGAAAAGTTTACTCGCAACGCTCCCGTAGGATGTATAGAGAGGGTGCGTCCCTCTCTATTAGAACCTCCTTGATCTGAAGAAATAAACATTGCGACAACACTCTTACTATGTCGTAAACTAGTTGTATAAGAAACTGGAAGAATTGAATTGAGTGAATGAGAAAAAGCAATGACTCCGATATACCGAATGTGCCACAGATGATATAAAGAATAGGTACTGTAAGTTCATTTACGAGTAGAATGTCCATAAAAATGTAGGGTCCATGCATATGATGTTCCCATGCATTCTTAACGCGCATGGGGCCAGAAAGTGAGGAAAGAAGTGGAAGGCGAGAACAAAGCTAGTCAGCAGTAGTAAAAAAAAGGAAGGAAGCAAATGAGAGACCGACAGAACGTACATTGACCTGAAATCCTAGCCAGAGCGGAAGTAGCCTTGCGGAGGTTGTAAGTTGTAACTCCCAACACCACAGGACAAGTGAAATAACCAATATATTCCTATGGCATATGAGTCACGCCATGTCCCGTGACAAGCAAACTACAGGAGTAGTGAAAACATTCGCAGATTTTAGTTACCGTACATAAATTATCTATAAAGCGCCGTCCATTCGCACACTAACTTGAAGATAATCTAATCGGCCTATCCACAATATGTCCTCGACTTCAATGGCGGACTTTTGATTTGCCAGTCTAGTTTGAATTGCAGGTTGTAAAAGCAAACCAGTTACGAGTGAAGTGACCTCAAACTCAACTCTAATCTCTATAGATTTGCACACGATTGCCAGACGCAGCTCTACCAGCAATACAGATTCGAATGACCAAAATTAAAGTTTCGAACAAGCCAAGGCTAAGCGAATTAAATCATTGTACTTACTGTACGCGCACTGTAACCCACTGATCTACCTCATGATTTAATTTTTCTTTTTGATACCCAATGGCAACTTTAGATGTATATCTTGCTAATCTTACGAGAAGTATTATATCGGGTCAAGAAATGGCTAAGTCTTCAGTGTATGACTTAATCTTACTCATTCCATAGGAACAACACTATTAGGTACGTATCATATGAGATAGACGGTACAGTGTAGGGTTAAGTTCATCAGCAGTAGCTACTCACAGTCTCGAAGTCACGGTAGGAGGTCGAGTCAATTTCCCGCGTCTTTTTCGGCTCCTTAATGCCGGCTTCCTGAGCATCGATGAGCCTGTAAGAATTACATGAGTGTAGTGACATGCACTGGGGGTTGGTTTTAATAAAAGAATGTTGCCCTTGAACATAATAAAAGAACTTCTTAATATCAGTAAAATGACTAAACATCATTAAATATTGTTGCTGTTGATGATGCAGTACATTTCGGTACAGCTCAGAGGGTCTCGACTGAACGAAACAGTTCATATTAATTACCCAAAGAAGGATGTTCGCGAGTGCTGCAGGGAGCGAGTTGCGTGCTATACTTGCTGCCTGCGTGACTTAGACCCACTTGACACAGTGGTGGCTCAGTGTGCCACATATGGTTCAAGTTGTTCTAAGAATACTTTTGCTTATTAACTGGAATTACTGCCACAGTGTTAAGGTCTCAGCATCTGAGAGAATTCCACGAAGAGAAGCTGGTTTCATTAGATTTAATTTACCTGAAACTTCAGTCCCGAATGTTACTTTTGATACCTACGACTGAGTCACAAATGTTACTTTTGATACCTACGACTGAGTCACAAATGTTACTTTTGATACCTACGACTGAGTCACATATGTTACTTTTGATACCTACGACTGAGTCACAAATGTTACTTTTGATACCTACGACTGAGTCACAAATGTTACTTTTGATACCTACGACTGAGTCACAAATGTTACTTTTGATACCTACGACTGAGTC
>LQNS02000210.1:22022923-22035494 GCA_001587735.2 Parhyale hawaiensis | reverse complement strand
ACGACTGAGTCACAAATGTTACTTTTGATACTTACGACTGAGTCACAAATGTTACTTTTGATACTTACGACTGAGTCACAAATGTTACTTTTGATACTTACGACTGAGTCACAAATGTTACTTTTGATACTTAGGACTGAGTCACAAATGTTAACTCCAACTGACCACTCTTAAATCGGCCTCAAATTCCATTCGTTTCGAGGGTAATCGGTTTATCTTTTATCTTTAACGCCTCAAACTCAATCCCATTTCAACAGCGAAACCAGCACCCAGGATTGAAGTTTTGAATAAGGTTAAGCTAATGAGATTGGATCATCTCGACGAAACCGTCGCAATCAATGATAGCTTAAACATCGCACTTACCACTCAAAATGCTATATAACAGTCCACGATTTGAATTATAATACAACACAGCCAACATTCTTAACGAGAATGTAGTTCACATCAACCAATATTTTTTATTGAGAAAATAGAAATTATTCACAGCACACACAACATTTTTACTGAGAAAATAGTTCAACTTCCAATTTGGAATTCATGAAAACACTTCAGCAACAAAGACATACATTGCGTTCTTTTATATTTTCTATAATTAAATATACTGTATAAATGACCTCGACTCTTAGCAGCGTTCTCATAAATTTCCGAATGAGTTTTCTAGTAGGTCAGTATGTCTTTTGTTTTTTATTATCACAGGTCCTCCGCCAGCCGATCTTAAACGTCTTTCACGGCTGATTGCTCATATGAATTGCTTGTGATGAGTACTACATTAGCCCCCCCCCCCCCAAGTGTGTCTATCCACAGCTACCTGCAGCTTTACACAGAGTTTACGCATTCTCAATTGTGGTAGTGGCGTTTGTTAGCGGTGAGAAAGTTCGCGCTTACGATTTGAGGAATACAGTTCAAACTTTAGAGGTAGCTCACCCGCGCATGTCCTAGGAGACATGACAGTAGCATAATAGCATTAATGATGGTTGATGACGAAAAAGTTTACAATTCACTATTGCTTAAGCAATGCATTTTCAACCCACGAGTTACGTTACTGTTGCACGTCCTGAATTTTAGTAGTGGTATGAATGCGGTTAATAACAAAAAAGCTGACATGTTACCACGACTTAAACCATACCACGCAAGCCTACGAGTTATTTTACTCTTACATATCCCCTATAATTGTAGCGGTTATAGTGACGAAAAAGCTACAAACTTTTACAACTTAAACAACACAATTTAAAACAACAAACTAGTTATAATTAATACGCTCTAAATCCACGAGTAACTAACTTACTGTTGCACGTCCTCAATGATGGTAGTGGCGGTAGTGCCTGCGCTGGCGAGCATGGTCATAATCTGGCGCTGGTGGCGAGCAGGAATCATGACGTCCACCTGACCAGGCTTGTCCGCCCACACGTCCAATTTCTGCAGGTCGATGAGTCTCCGCAACTGCGCCTTCTGCCCCGACCCATACTGCACCCGCACCACGCTCTGCCTGGTGTGTGGACACGACATTTGTTCCTTAGCTATTTATATGTAAAGTATGTGCCACCCTATCCACGTCATGTTACCATTGAGGTAATTTCAACTACTGGATTAACTTTTCCGCTGACTCTACGGAATAGCAAATAGTTAAACCTCATAGCATGTTAGTGAAGGTATATATTTGTTTAAATATGTCGCGAGCTTGTACATTTTTCGA
The DNA here is from genome assembly GCA_001587735.2 of Parhyale hawaiensis. NCBI lineage: Eukaryota > Metazoa > Arthropoda > Malacostraca > Amphipoda > Hyalidae > Parhyale > Parhyale hawaiensis. Next base: position 22,033,801 of record LQNS02000210.1, on the reverse strand, counting down.
TAACTACTCAACGACTTCCAATATGTTGCTGTATCCAGAAGCTGAAGGGTTGGAGTTAAACGAAGATTCGGTTTCTGCTTGTACTTCGTAGTATTGTAAAACACAAAAATAAGGGAGACAGAAGCCAAGTCTCGTGACATGCCACATCACGGCAGGAGCCGTGGGCGGCTCAAAACACGGGCCGCCGAGGACAGCGGTTATCTACTCTACGCCGCGCTTAATTGTACCTCTCAGGCTGCCTGCCCAACCCCTGCTGCGCACAGTCTTTCTTTCGCTAGCGGGCGTCTTCAACTTTAGCCTTGACTTTTATATGGACACTATGTAGACCTATGGATTTTTTGAGCCAAATTTACTGAAGCTGCTGCTACTTGCCTCCATCTTATTTTATTGTAATCACTCTATAGAAAGCCGCGTTCGTTAGAAATTTTAAGCATGGTGAAGATCGGCATCTTCCCGTTTAGTACAAGGATGATGACACGGAACAGGTTAGCGCATGGAAGGGGTCAACCTGTCATACTGTCCAATGAAACGGCCGATAACACAGAGTGGCCCACCATCTTAACATTAGTCTTACACTATTGTTCATCGTCCTGCAATTTCTCCCTGAAATAGAGTCAAATTGATCATTTTTTGTATTTCAAGGCGTGTGGTAAGGCAAATAATCCATTTCCTTATATTTAAACAGATTTGGAACTGCAGGATGTCTGCTGCTTAAAGGGCTCGAAGCCCCTTATTAAAAATGAGCTTGCGCTTTCTTACCGTTACGCAATATGCTTCACTTTTCAAACTCTTGAGCCCCTATTTGCTTTTTCTCCTAAGGCTCTCGTCAACAATTAAAAATAAGGATATTGAATTTTGATCTCTTTCGTAATATGTGGGTGCCTTTGTTTATAAAATAGACTAAATTAGGAGAGTTAGTTGCACGCAGGCCATCTGCGATGCAGGGTGCCATGACAGCAAGCAGGTTGTGTGACTGGTACGTGAAAACGAATTTTTTTGTACTTTGCTGCTATCTTTTTTTCTGGAATAAAAAATACCCATACAGCTATGAAATTATGGGAAGGAAGCTGGTTGAGTGCTGAGAAGTTAAGCAGTAATGGGCTACGTTTTGTTCCTGGTATGGTATTTTCTCAAAACAGCATAATTTCGTAATTATTTATCGAATTTATTGTTTCATGCTTATAATTCGTTGAAATAAACTTGCCAATGTGATACGAGCGTGAACCCTGAAAAGTCACGCTATCGCGAAATTTCTGAGAAACGCAAAACTTTCTGGCTATATATTGCTGTTGCGTGATTATTATCGCCCGCGAACGAAGTGAGAGAGGTTATAATGTTTTCGCTGAAGATTTAAGTGTAAATATATTTGTCTGTCCACCCAAAAAGTCGTGGAAAGAGTTGAGCAATGTTCATAATTTTTGTAGAGAGTCTGGTGGATTGACCTAAGTGTGAGCAATGCCAAAAAACTCGAATTAGCTGGTCATCAGAAATGACGGTGATGAATTTTATCGTCTGTCCACCCAAACAGAGGCAGAAGGAGTAGGGTTATATTAATGATATTTTATAGGCAGTCAAGTGGGTTGATTGAGATGTGATAAATGGCAAAACTCTAGAGTAAGCTGGCCATAAGAAATGACGGCTTTGAATTTGCCTCCACCGCGGGTGATGCTCTTACGCCACAAGGCGTTCTATTTGACACTTTTCATTAATCATGATTCTGTCAAAACTCTTGATTTTGCAGTTTATAATTGATTTCTGAACTTAGTTCGCCATTCATTACTCCTACACTTAGCTACAAATGTAAGGCTACGCTACGTCACAGCTCCATCGTACGTCTGGCGTATTCGGCAGTGCGCTAACCTGTTCCGTATCATCATCCTCTCGTTTAGCATGAGTGCCTGTTACACAATAGGCACCGAAGAATTACAGGGGGAGAGGGAAGAGGTAAGGTACTGTGCTGTTACAGCTCTGCTATGAACCGTTAGAATGAACCCTGCTCGGATTAAATGCAGTATGTAGAATTTACAATAGACCTCTATGACAATTCGATAATTGTGCTTTCGTAGGAAGATTGCGACACGGGAGTAAGCTCCGCGACGATCATAGATATAACATTTCTGACGGAAACTGTTCAGTTGGAAAACTTTAGACAGTGTATCTAGGTAGAAAAAAAAAATTCCTTTTAATTTCTGTTTCCTGGCCTCATGGCTTATATATGTATGCATATATATATATATGTATATATAAAACATCTAGGAATCTGTCATCTGTTTCGATAAGTAGTGATATACAGCATGCCATACACAGGGAACAGAATGGCATTTTCAAACCATACCTTTTACCAACAACTAAACTTCATTTTAAAAATTGCATGTAGTCATATTTTCTATGAACGATTGCACTTCCTTTGAACATCAATATAGTCCGTACGGCTAAGGAGCAGTAAGTATTTCATTTTTATTTTCACATTTTTTGTCAGTAACTTTCTCTTGTTCAGCTAGTAAGATATGGCATGCAAAAGAATCACTACTGCTTATTATGTTTGAAATATTGTACATGGCGATCCACTTGAGGCATGCTGCATTATGTAATTTTCTGTGAAGGAAGTGAAATATTAAGCAGAAAAACATGGCTAAAGGTATACAGTATAACTGTTATTGTGAGAAAACCAGCTGAGTATATGTAGACATTTCAAGCACCAGGTGCGGTCGGACACACTGCTCTTCAGTTTTCACTCCACTGTTACATTTGACGGAAATTATTATCTAGAGAGACCAATTTTCCCCATCCTCAAACCTAGCCTTTTAACATAGATTCTTTACTGAACGGCACCCCGAAGTGCTATTAAGATAGGTATGAGCGACGATTATTTTGTAGGTCCATTGAGGGAGATAATTTTTCTCTGCAATTTCTGCACAGCAGGCAACGAGAGCATCGACCAGTAGCTCTCCCTGTTAAGGCCATCAAGACCACAAGGCAGAAGGGACTTGTTAGCTAACATCTAATATTAATAGAATAGAATTGAGTACAACTACAGAATGTTGATGTTTGTGTCTTACGTAAAATAATTGATACACAGAATTGAACTTTGCTAACGAATGAGGTCTCACATAACTAGGCATTAGGAGATCAACCAAAGCTGCTTGCATCGTACCATTGAGGAAAATAATTTTCTCGTGTGACGAGGATATCGCAAAACTTGCAAATTTTGGAAGGAAGGAAGTTGCATTTTATTAAGCAAGTTTTCTTCATGTGGTCGATGACGGTTAGTGGTTAGGTACACGCATCCTTTGCTCCCTACCGCACGTACCTTACGAGTCCGTGCGGCTCAAATGACGTAGGCTGAACTCGTATATGTTTGTTATTATTTTATTTCAGTACTAGAGTACCCGCGCTGTCAAAACTGACATCGGGGAATTTGTGAAGACTCGTTTTCATTCAACATACTTCCGTTATTAATATATGCTTCTGGAAGATAAGCTACAACGGCCTACTAAGATCTTATCATATCATTTATCTTTGACAAACAATCTACTAATGTCCATTCAAGTCCAGGCTGCTGTTCATTTTGTTATCCATAACTGTATGCGATTTTCCTATCATTATAACTCTTTCACTTGGTAGACTAAGTGTGAGACAGCAGTATTCCTCAAAGCAGCGCTTTAAATTATTTTGAAAAACTTCCGAATCTTTGTAGATAGCCAAAACTAAGTTTCTGACACTGCTTATCGCAAGAGAAACAAAGATTAATCTTGATTTGTTTAAGGTATATTTGCCACGCTCAGTTTCAAAATAGGTAACTTCGCGACATCTCAAAATCAAAATATCCCCATTAACCACGCATCATATGATACAGTCAGCCTTATTACGTGGAACTTATCTCTGACATCGTGTGAAGCTTATCCACATTTGTAACGTTAACTCCATTGGCCCAACTATACTGACTTACTGCATGTTCGTGTCGACAGTTCGGCCACTTCGCGGCTTCAGGCAAAGAACGGTGTGGGAGAGACATGTGAAACTTCAAGGGGCTGTGTGCTCTGATAAGTTATGATGAGCATAGCAACCACTTAAGATGACAATAAGCTTACTGTTGTTATTTTTATCATTAAATGCTAGTGGGCCCTTCCGTCAGGAGTGAACCGACGAAGTAACTGCAGTCGCAGCTGGGTGAGCTCTTCATACTTCCTATTCGCGTACTAGTGATGACCGTACTGTATACCATGGCCCATGGCTGGCCATGCTTGGAGCGTCCTTCAGTCATCCAAGTGAAACTAACACTCGTCACTAACACCCATCACTAGGACAACTATAATTGAAATCGCCTTCGCCTAAAGTGAAAAGCCCCGAAAATCTGTACCGTCACATAGTACCTGCTGGAATCTTCTTCTTTAGTGTTCGCTAGTTCAGCTATACAAGCTATAAATACGCCCTGCACTCATAGTTAAATGAAGATTTATAACAGCATTAAAGCAAAAGAAAAAACTATTTTAAAAGAGCTAACTCTAGATAGCCAACATCGGCACCGCATTAAACCGAGGTGTTTGAACCATGTTTTACCTGCCTTTTCGTTTTGAAGGTGGTAGATACTTTCCATCATCTGGAACATGGATGCTACTCAGTGCTCATTCTATCTAAATCTAAATTTGTTATTTCGAGGGTTGTATTTCTGGATGATGTATCCCTATACATGATAGGGGACACAATTACATATATAATTCACAACTTATAGTTACAGCATTTTGATTGTTTACAACCGTAGAATCTCTGCACTTACCCTTCATAAGTAACCTTAGCCTGCACTGCTGCTGCGCACAGGGCCAGCAGCGCCAGGGCTACAGTCATCCTCTGCGCCATGTTGACTGCTCGATCTGGCTCTAGAATTTATGTCTAAACCTGTAACGTGCGCCAAACGCAAACAAAAAGACATTAAGACATATCTAGAGCACTGCCTTGGCTAGCTTGAATCAAATTGACCTCGCTTCAATATAAACAAAATACTTGAACTATTGTGTCCTTTTGAGCTTGGCCGAGACCATTTTGACTACTTGCGTTGAATTCAGCTGTCCAGGATATGGAGCTATGTAAATACATCATAAAATACGCTGAATTCATAATGAATGTTAAGATGGCTAAGCAGGTGTCTATTAAACGGTTGAAAAAATGGAATAGCGGAGCAGCTCTTAGTGTCCAACTGTCTCAAAAACGATCTATAACGGTCCGGCGAAGTTCCCGAAAAGTTATTTCGCATCAAACTGGATGAAATCGAAAACATCTTAAGACAGAACTGTATGCGCACCGAGCGGCCTCACATCTTTGGCATTTTTCTTCCGCAAGGGGCGGCAGGAGGAAGTGCACCTGTAGAGGACACGGCCGACGTATCTTCTTGTGATTCATCAAAGGGAAGTTTATATTTTTACCGCAGATAACAATGGCTGTGGCTCCTTATTATTCACTGTCTCTTGTTAATCTTAGAGAGGAGCAGTTATCGGTGATATTTCCTTCTTAACTATAATTTATTTTTTTTTTTTGTATAGCTAGTTATCTCTGTTATTTTTGAGGAGTAAAACTGGGCACTTCTCTGAAAGTTTGCATTAGTTTCAATAAATTTTCAACGAAGGATGAGAGATTCATCTTCTTTAAGACGAAAAATATTCTTGATATTCCGACAAGCACATAAATTAGAAATTAGAGTCTGTGGTTAATATCGCAACACAGTCAGGAGCGATTGCAGGGCAGAGCCAGCGTAAATTATGCTAGACACGTAAAGTATTTACAAGTTTGACATACCAAAACCTGGATTATATAAAACACCTCGCAAAGTTGAGCGTATCTTAACTGTCAGCTGCGGGCACTAAGAAAGACAGTCATGACGATTAACATTTTATAGGGTGTCTGATGCATTTAACAATTCAGCCTCATTCACAGATCTTACTGCAGCTGCACTCTAAAAATGCCGACCTCAGCCATCCAACGTAATGTTGAAACACAGAATGATAGACCGCTAAAGAAACCAAATTGAATCATCTCTTCCTCGTTTTTTATTACCGTAACTCCAAAAGTTATGGACAAGTTTTTATGAAATTTATATAAGCTGTTAGGTATATTACGAAGGTAAATGACCAAGTTTTGTGATGTTCTTTTTGTTTGTTTCTTTGTTTCTTTCCTTGTTCGCTTGTCTCTGCGTCTGATTTTTTGTTTGTTAGCAAAATAGCTCAAAAAGTAATGAAAGGATTTTTATGAAATTTACGTGAGATGTTCGGTATATTATGAAGAGGAAATGATCTAATTTTTGTGATACTCTGTTTGTTTGTTTGTCGCTGTAATTCAATTTATGTTTGTTAGCAAAATAACTTAAATAGTTATGAATGTATTTTTATGAAATTCGCATGAGTCGTTAGGTACATCACGAATAGTAAAAATCAAATTTTGGTGTTAATTAGCTGATCTGTTCGTGTGTTTGACTATTGTTTGTTTGTCAGCATGTTTGTCAGCACTATCGCCAGAAAAGTCATGAACAGATCCACAAGAGATTTACAGAAGCTGTTATCAAAGTCAAAAAGCATAAATAACCGTATTTTTATGCTGATAAAATGGAAATCATAGTTTCAGAACCAATTTGAATTTTTCGTTAACGTTGCTTTTCTGGGAAGAGGTATGTGCTCTCAGAGAGTGCTAGTTGCACTTGTTCTCTACACTGCACATCAACTCGTCATGAGTAGGCTTTATAACTTGTCAATGCAACGAGATTAATTGATTTGATTAATTTTGCAACGATTGAATTAGCCAGAATTATGATAGTTGATGAAAAGTATGTTTATTTCTTATAATTAGTTTTTCAATGACATATGTTATCGACCTGCATACGCATACGAAGTTCCCTGCATGGCAGTTCATTTATTTGCTTGCGTAACCTTCATACGAATTGCTACTATAATAATGGACTAAAACGAAGTTAAAAACTCAAAAATAATAAAACTGCGAATTTCCGTGCAATAAATTGTACTTCTGCCCGGATTTCCAGCAATAGCTGTGATGCTGTACAATATGACCTTCATCAAAAGTAAATACAAAAGGGGGTAGAAGTAAATTTAAAATAAAATGGCGAATTTCCTTAAATTAAGTGACACTTTGACATATGTTCCCACTGACATGTGGGTTTTCGCAAACTGAGAAATATTATTATTACATGGAGAATATTACCAGTGGGATTATTCCCGTATTTTATCAATACTTGGTCGCTCCATTCACACCTGTTCCACACAGACAAAAAACTACTCCGTCATATAGCCTATCTTTTAAGGCCATCGCTGTTGCGCTCGGCAAATAAGAAATTAACATTCTTGCACCAAGGACGCTGATATCCTGGAAAACTCCCGACTTATTCTTTACCTTATATAGACGACCCAGCGCGAGACAAAACATGTGTTTATCTATATGTAGTATCTCACTGATACGAAGAACTGTCCGACCATGATATTGTATACATACTCTGGCTGACAACCGTGACAGCATCCATTACACTGCGCATTTTTAACTATGATTGAAACTGCAAATAAAGAGAAAAATACTCACATATTTTATCTCATATTGATGAAGAAGACAGTCTCATTAGAGCTCAGAGCATCCTAGGGTTGTGCTCGTACATGGAATAGGCATAATTCGAGCACGGAAGGCTGTTGGTAGTTTGACAGTCATGGACAAAAGAGACGGTAGTCGTGGACAAAAGAGATGGTAGTCATAGACAAAAGCGATCGTAGTTATGGACAAAAGAGATCGTAGTTATGGACAAAAGAGATCGTAGTCATGGACAAAAGAGATCGTAGTCATAGACAAAAGAGATGGTAGTCATGGACAAAAGAGATGGTAGACCTGGACAAAAGAGATCGTAGTGATGGACAAAAGATATCGTAGTCATGGACAAAAGCGATCGTAGTCATGGACAGAAGAGATGGTAGACATGGACAAAAGATATGGTAGGCATGGACAAAAGAGAACGTAGTCATGGACAAAAGAGATCGTAGTAATGGACAAAAGAGATCGTAGTTATGGACAAAAGAGATCGTACTAATGGAGAGAAGAGATGGTAGTCATGGACAAAAGAGATCGTAGTCATGGACGAAAGAGATGGTAGACATGGACAAAAGAGGTAGTGATCATTGACAAAAGAGATCGTAGTTATGGACAAAAGACATGGTAGACATCGAAAAAAGAGATCATAGTTATGGACAAAAGAGATCGTAGATGTAGACAAAAGAGATCGTAGTTATTAACAAAAGAGATCGTAGTCATGGACAAAAAAGATCGTAGTCATGGAGAAAAGAGATGGTAGTCATGGACAAAAGAGTTGGTAATCATCGACAAAAGAGATCGTAGTTATGGACAAAAGAGATGGTAGACATGGACAAAGGAGATCGTAGTTATGGACAAAAGAGATCGTAGTCATGGACAAAAGAGATCGTAGTGATGGACAAAAGAGATGGTAGACATGGACAAAAGAGATCGTAGTCATGGACAAACGAGAAGGTAGTCATGGACGAAAGAGATCGTAGTCATGGACAAAAGACATCGTAGTCATAGACAAAAGAGTTGATAATCATGGACAAAAGAGATGGTAATCATAGACAAAAGAGATAGTAGTCATGGACAAAAGAGATGGTCGTCATGGGCAAAAGAGATCGTAGTCATGGACAAAAGAGATCGTATTTATGGACAAAAAAGATCGTGGTCATGGACAAAAGAGATCGTGGCCATGGACAAAAGAGATCGTGGTCATGGACAAAAGAAATCGTAGTCATGGACAAAAGAGATCGTAGTCATGGACAAAAAGAGATCGTAGTCATGGACAAAAGAGATCACAGTCATGGGCAAAAGAGATCGTAGTCATGGACAAAAGAGATCGTAGTCATGGACAATATAGATCGTAGACATAGACAAAAGAGGTCGTAGACATAGACAAAAGAGGTTGTAGTCATGGACAAAAAGATCGTACTCATTGACGAAGGTCATGTGCACGAGTGACAAACGATCTGTGACGAGTAGAGTGATTATCGTCAAGAAAGATGGGTACAATAGATTAGAATAGACAGGCAGCAGTAGACGAACCAATAGGCCCATTCCCAAAGAGACACCGGAACTTACGCCTCAGCTTTTAATGAGCAATTGCCATTATGTTAGTAGGATGTAGAGGACTGGGGAAACGAGAAAAGCAAAAAAGGAAGAAGAAAGAAAAAAGAAGGGAGAGATGAATCTCAAGCATGATCGATAGCGCTGATATGCGGAGCTTAAAGATGTAGTTGGAGCGGAAGTGAGAAGAAGACGGATTAAGATGGCCTCGGAAGCTTTGGCCGTGAAGAGTTTGCGACTCGTGGAGGAGGGGTTCTTAACTGTGGAGGATGTCTCTCCCAATGTATTTCAAGACGATTTTCAAATGAGTAGACTGACTCCGCACCAACAACATCGGAAAGGAGTCTATTCCAAATACTGACTTGCTGACTATGAAATAGGGAAATAACTGCTGACTTAAGGTTGCTCTTCCAGCTTTATGCTTGAATTTTTAACCGTTGTTTCGCAAGCGATCATTAAGGTCTCTTTCAAAGAGTCCCGTTGTAGGTACGTCGTTGAAGCCATTCAAGTACTTGAATGTTTTTATTAGTTGCCCCTTGAGTCGTCTTTACTCGAGAGAGATCAGACCCAGTTCTTTTAGGCGACTCAGCTGAGGTATCAATTTCGTTGCTCTGAGTAGACTCTTTCTTTTTGTATTACCGCTGAGATATAATGAATAAATTAACTGAGACGTATAGAATTGTAAAAGAAATAATTTTACATCTCTCACAGGTTTTGAGGGCTTGTGTCTTTTATACAAAGAAATTATAATTATTAGGCAGACTAGCTTACAGTTGTGGATCATACTTATGTTCAGTTTATCAGTGTTCTAGAAATATGACTTTGAATGCAATAAAAGCTCTAGTCCAGTGCAGCTACTTAATTAAAACAGTAAGATTACATTGCTAGATCTAGCTACTGCTGTCTCCAGTTGACACTTATATTATTAACTAGTGGCCCGTGCCGTCATTATAAATGACGGTAAAAAATTAACACTTCACCAAAACCCCCGCCGTCTTTTGGGCTTCCTCATTTTTCCCCTATCTAATACTGAAGAAAAAGATTCAAAGGTACCCAACTTTTTTTTTTCGCCTTTTGAAATCTGAATTTTGTCCTATCTTATTAGTTCTATTTTTCCGATATCTAATACTGAAGAAAAAGATTGCAAGGTCTCCAATTTTTTTTTTTCGCCGAAGAAAAAGATTGCAAGGTACCCCACTTTTTTTACATTTTGAAATCTGAATTTTCTCCTATCTTATTCCCATAGAGCGTGACAGGAAAGATATAATATATAAATAAATAAATAAATAAAAACAAGACGTGAATTTTTATATAGTACTGATGCTCAAATTTATGCTAGTTAAGACATAGTCTCTGAGGCCTGAAAGGGTTTCACTGTGCATTGCTAATTACTTGAACTTGCAAAACTTTATTTAACAGTTAAATAATCAGGCAAAACATGTGACTTTAAAAACAAAGAAGTATCGGGTGAACTACACAGGTTTACACTTGCAAAGATAAGCAGAGATGATGTCACTTACGACAGAATCGCTTCGGCCTAGATAGGCCTGGTATAATTTTCTACTTACTTCATGTAGCACAATGTTATTCAACAGTTAACGTTATCCTACAGGCTGCATGGATTTAAAATCTAAAGTTACTATCCTTTGGTAAATTATAAAATTGAAAAAGTCGACACGAACTAATAATTAAAACTTGACGTTTCGGGATACTTCTCCCATTTTCAAAAGCCTAATAAAATCTTTAATGGAT
>LQNS02000210.1:21985678-22001423 GCA_001587735.2 Parhyale hawaiensis | reverse complement strand
CATTCATTCATTCATTCATTCATTCATTCATTCATTCATTCATTCATTCATTCATTCATTCATTCATTCATTCATTCATTCATTCATTCATTCATTCATTCATTCATTCATTCATTCAAAATTTGAAACAGACTTTCGAAAATTTACTAGTGACACTGCAAGCAAACTGATCAGATGGCGAACATGTATGTAATTTCTTTGTTAGACACACAGAAGTGAGTTGATGAGCACAATAAATTATTTGAACGATTTTCTTAGAGAACTCGTTTAAAAGGCTGTAGAGGGAACAGGCCTTTGTACTTCACATCGAGACGGTGAGACCCTCTAACTATTTCTGACCAAAAAATAAGCTGTAAATTACCACACAGTGAAAGTACTAACCTACATCCATATACTCTTCCATCTGCACGTTACACTTTCAGTATTGGTCTATTAGATAGAAGAATATAGGTTATCAATGCTGGTGAGAACTCGGGAGCAAGTGTCGCTTTGAAGCGGCTACTCCTCACAGGTCGTAGATGTTCTGTCCGTCTATAAATATAATTTCAAATTCCATAGCCGTTAAAAGGGTTGAAAATATACCCTCGATCGGTTCTGTGAAATTTTCTCAGGTTGCGGCTAGTTGTTCTTCTAATCTTCCAAATAGCTGCCTGCCCTCCATGTGACGCTTAACAGCTTTAGGGATGTGTTCATTTCTCGGACTTGTATTGAAATAACCATAGGGCTTGTTCGAGTCGGAGTCAAAATTAAGCCTTCGAGGCTTGACTTGTCCGAAATTTCAGACAGAAACTTTGGCTCTGCCGGTTTGAAGTGTGTTGCAAGAGTCAGCGATTACGTTGAGTCTGTTGATAACTCCATATCACGGAGCAACTAACATTGACCTTTTGCAAGTCTCAAGAGTAGCTGATGAAAACCAATGCCTAAAACTCTATTCACCAGACCAAAGCCAGCGCACCTGCCTGAAGTTTCGAACAAATCAAATCTCGAAGGCCTAATGTTGGTGTCCAATCAAACATGTCCTTTATCCCATTAGTTGTTAAGTTGTCCACAGGGTTGAGTTTTCCGCCATTTCGAATGTAATCGGTTAACGCCAGCAACCCAACACTCAGGGCTGAAGCTCCGGGCAAATATACTGTAGTCAGAATAGGTTATCTCTATGCACATGTACAAATGAAACAGTTTTGTTTTGAACATTTTTAGATGCTAACCTATAAACTTTGTCGCAAAAGTTGTTCTCGGTGAAAAATTTACCATGCGCGACCAAGCCCGTCCCCTGCTAATGCCGATGCACACCCTAGTCAAAAGAACGAGTATCGTCATCTTTTTGTCCGAACGTTAAGTTGAACTCCTTTAAACACAGCTTTGTGCTTGCCAAGAAATGGTGCAAAAATGTTTACCGTCAGGTCAGTTTACTCCGCAAGTGCCTTTAGTGGACTTTCGTACATATTATATCAGGAGGGATTTATTACTCAAAATTCTTTGCAAGTGTGTGCTATTTGAATGGGCACATCACCGCATTCGGACGAAAAGATGGCGAAACTCATTCTTTTGGCCAGCGAGTGTTATCGCCGTAATGGCCATGACACAAGCTAGTCAAAAGAACGAGTATCGTCAACTTTTCCTCCGAACGTTATGTTGAACTCCTTTAAACACAGCTTTGTGATTGCCAAGAAATGGTGTAAAAATGCTTACCGTCAGTTCAGTTTATTCTCCAAATGACGTTAGTTAACTTTCGGACATATCATTTTATATAGATGGCTTCATAACTCAAAATTCTTTAAAGTGTGTGCTCTGTAAATGGGCACATCAACGCAATCGCACGAAAAGATGACATACTCGTTCTTTTGACTAGCGTGTATCATCGGCATTAAGGCTCTGACTCAAAAACTCTTTCGAACGCGCAAAAATTTTGTTGCACAAAAAAACACCTCCCTATTCACACGTTAGAATGGTCCGTTGGTCAAAAAACTTCGAGCTCCGTTCATATGAAAGACGTCATGGCTACGGACTAAACACCATGAGAAAAATACATCTGACAAGCAGAATAATAGAATAGATGCTATCCAATGCCTCAAAAGTAATATTAAGTCCAATTCTGTGATAAAATATCTTGAAAATAATAAACACATAGCGGCTCCGAAAGCGAATTGAAAGCCTCACCCGCCGATAGATGTCTTTGGGCGGTTTGTTGACAGAACTTCGCGCGTTTGCCCACTGTATCGAGCGCAAAAGTGCTGCATGCTCCATCCTAAAAGCTTACGCAAAAGCGAGTGTACCCAGGTTTTTAGACGTCGATTTCGCGCGTAAAACTCGGATACTCGTTCTTTTGGATAGCGTGTGGCATCGGCATAAGAAAGCTTCACTGGCCAAAAATTTAAACGAAGCTAAATTTAGATGAAACCCAATGCATTTTTCGTACAATACGTGTTGCTCTTAGTAACGCTGAGGTTGTGCAGGTTACCCTCAATAGCGAGATCAATGGACTATCTCTTCTGCAAGGCAATCTCTAAATGTCCTGCACTTACACTATCTCTTGAAGAAAAATGTACCGTACTTTTTCATCTGTGGAGCACATTTTTAGAATAATCTTCAAAGTTACATTTTGAGAGGTCACGTTCAAACACAAGTGAGGTGATAATGTTTTCGATTAGAATTTTAGTATCTTTGTTATCTGTCCTCCCAAAAAGAGAGAGAAGGAGTTGAGTAATGTTCATAATTTTCTGCAATGAATCAGATGAGTTGACCTAGATGTGAAAAATACCAAGACTCTCGGTTGGGTTGGGTTGGGTTGGGAACCCCTACTCAAGAACGATTGATTTGATTGTCTCCTGTCAAGGAGTTTCAATGTTCCTCCATATGTAACTTAAGGCAAGCACTGTCTGATTTCCTCCTATGTTCTATTATGAGTATAAGATTGCACCACTCATACTAGTATTAAGAACAAAAATACCTCCACTTGTTGGAGAAATAAATAATGATTACCTATTTATTTAGGGTAAGCTGGCCATTAAAAAAAACGGCATTGAAATTTGTCCCCCTCCCCCTCCACCGCGGGTGATGGTCTTACTGCATGAGGCGTTCTAGTTCGGTACGTGAGATGGAACGAACAAGATGGATACATAATAAAAAATTGACCTCGTCGTTTAATACGGCAACAGGGTGTGGAGAAGTCAGGTTTTGGCTAGCATAAGTATGTATAAGAGACGAACTGGTTTGTTTTTGGAACGTTGCGGACGGAAATGTAAATCGAAATAAGATGACATGATAAGCTCATATAAACTACCTTTTTAGAGGACAATTTCACGCCCATTTTAAGTCAGACCCATACAGGTAAAAATATCTGAAACACCTACAACAGTGGCCAGCATATTCACCTGAATTATACCGTGTTCTGAAGAAGAAGAAGAAGAAGTGAAGTGTACTGAAGAGGAGCTATATCAATAGACAAGACCGAAGGTAGTTTTTAATAAAAAAGAACATAAAAAGTAATTACCGTTATTGCTGACGGTAAATCGTACACACTCCAGTGAAATAGTTATCTTAACAAACTCTATATAAAACTAAAACTAAATGCGCCAGGGACATTGCTTCATCTGGAAGATCATACATTTATCAATAAGAATATTATTCTATTTGAAACACGATGATATACATATATATATCTGTTCATTATAGAATCCGTTATGATCCCATTTACATATATACATTTTTGTAATTTACTTGTTCCATTAAATAAATATTTATTTGTGCTTTTATTTAAACTTCAGAACATTTTAAGGCGGTAAAAATTATGTCACTAAACAAAAATGTCCGCTCTTTTCTATTGCATGGGCCCAACGAAACCGTTACCGCTTCACCGTTACCTAATTCCGGCTGAAAATTACTGCTTTACCGATACAGGAGCATGAATAGTTTATAAAGCGGTAACAGCAAAATGTTAATTTGGTATGATTTAGCCATTTCTGGTACGTATACGTGGAAAATTTGGTACGATCAGCATGAAAGATTTCGGCAGCCCTGTCCACATACCATAATTTTCATTTGTGTAACAATTACAAGCACTAGCAACTAAACCAGTAAACTACAACTACATCTTATCGTGATTTATCTGAATAGTCTAACATTTGTACTGAGCAATTGACATTATTTTACTAGGCCTATTACATGGTGGACTGTTTTGTAAAATAAATAAAAATACTGCTTTATTTCAATTGAAAATACAAGCTTTTGTACTGAAATGAACCGTTTTTTGTTATTTAAGAATATCAGAAGATTTTTAAAACTTACGCAAGATAATTTGGAAAGCTTTAGATAATTCGGGCTAATTTGTTTTTTTTTTTTTTAAGTTAACTTCGAGTTTCGCCGTTTTAGCATCAGCAGTACCGCTTCATTACCGCTTTATTATTGGATCACCCTCAGTCAGTTGCCACTTTACCGATACCGCTGGTAAATTTTTTGAGAAATAGCCGTTTTACCGATACCGGAACTTTGGGAAGCCGTTACCGCTTAATCGATAACGCTTCAGTGGAAAAATTACTGCTACTCACCTCTGCATATTGCATGCGGAGCTGGGGTTCGGTATTTTTTTCTGTACCGCCGTATCGGTATTCGGTAGGGTCATTCGGTTCGGTATTTTGGTATTTTTCAATAAATACCGAATGATCGCTATTTTTTCGGTATTTGGTTCGGTATTATTATTAAAACTTCGGGCCCGGGCCCCCACGGACAGGAAGCATTACCCAAATGATGCACTTTGCAACACCGGGAAGCCCGAAATGCTGCTAAAGAAAGTCCAATAGAAAGCCATTAACAGTTGACTTGAACGCCTGCAGGCCAACACGACCGAAAGCCGATGCCAACAATGAGTTCCAAACCCTAACAGACCAGGGTACGAAGTACCGACCGTAGACAAAGAAATCAAAAATTTCTTGGCCAGAAAGTTCAATACTAGTCCAAAAAAGGAATTACAACGAGCAGGATAGTATCAAGCTGTATTTCCACGCACAAATGATTTCCAATTACAAAACAAATGAGCACCATCTCCGACGCATCATTAGCAGTAAAGTACAAGCAACAGATGACGTCAAAAAAGTCCAACTAACCTTTTACTACAAAAACCTAAAGCTCCGACAACTACTAATCTGCAATAACATCCATAACCGCTCCCGCGACTCAACTGTGAATACCAGTACACTTCCAACATTGGAGAGTGTAACTCTTCACACAAGTACATCGGTTACGCAGAGCAAACGCTAAAAGACAGGTTCAAACAGCACCGATCCGTCACGCAGCACCTCAAACAAGTCCACAATTTGCAGCGAGGACCACCACGGACAATCCAGGAATCAGTTACAGTACTGAGAAGAGCAAGCAGCAGGGAGGAACTTCTCATCCTCGAAGCACTTGTTTTAAGGAAGAAAACCCCAGCCTCAACAACCAAGAAGAAGGCTGAGACCGAATGTTTTAGCCTAAAGCACGTAACGATGTCCAAAATTTATAGGTACGCATGTAATTTGCGCATGTAGTAGTATAAACCGTGTATCTAAGGCGGATATACTTCTATATCAGTAAAAATTGGTTAATGTATTAGCACAGCCCGCTCATTTTTTGGATCAGTAAAAATTGTCAATCCTTTAGTACAAATCGTTCAATCCCTAGTACAAATTGCATAGTTCCTTAGTACATATCGTTTATCGTGTAAATACAAATGGTTTATCGTTTATAGCTCCTTTGGTACAAATTGTTCGTAGTGTAGGTTCAAATTTTCGATCAATTATCTAATCATCTACAGGTGTTTCGTATAGTTTTAACATTTCTTACCGTATCGACAGCAACCAATTACTTCCATTTATTTTCACCTCTGAATTTTTAGTTTCATGTACAGAGTTTTGTTTATTATCGTTTATCGATTATTTTAGGAGTTAATAAATTCACTAGCATCCTTTCCGTAAACCTTGTAAATGGCTTACGTCAAGAAATTGTGGAATAAATACTACTGTAGTTGGCATCTGACCGATAGGCATATGCGGGTGTCAGATGCGCCACCTCCATTTTATTTCGCATGACTATGGGTTCAGGTACCCCAAACGTTACCCGTGGATCCAATTGAAGCTGTTTTAGCTAAGTGGCTTTCTTTTATCATCTTACGAAGATCAAGTACAGAAGTAAAAGAAGCATTTCGCAAACTCGAGAAGCTTGAAGTTAAAACGTGTAAAAGTCACATGTCATCTACGTTTTAACGAGACTTGCCTGATAAATGAACTGCTGCCCTCCTATACGAATATATATACATGTATTAGGGTGATGGAATCTACAATAATTTTCTAGAACTCATCAGATATGCGCTAATGCAACGCTTATATTTATTTATATGTGATGATAATTCATAAATAAACTTTATAATTTTTGAAATATGCAAACAATGGTAAACACAATATTGAAGCTCTGAGAGTAAATTAATTCTAGAAGGAGAGGTAAAATTAGCTTCAACAGAATAGATCTTCAGGAATATTTCAGAACTCCTCAGAAAATGTGCTAATGCGTTGCTCACCTTATTTATATCAAATAATTATAATTCATAGATCAAGATAAATGAACTTAATAATAGACTCGCCGAGTTCATTTGTAATAGAAGCATCTTGAAAACATCATCATCATCATCATCATCATCATCATCATCATCATCGGCACCTAGCTGTTTCTTTAGTAACAACTCCTGCAATGCGGCATGTAGCCTAGGCAAGATAGTATAGAATCCTCGTGTATCTATTTTTTAACAACATGAAAGTTTTGGCGAAACAACGCACTGTGTTACACGAAGGACACTAGAAAATGTACTCGTATGACTTTATGACTCGAAGTTTTTTATAAGTTTTATTCAAAAGAATGCTGAAACGTTTTTACGCGAACATGATTTATTGTGACACTCTATAATCACGATTCGCAAAGAAATTAACACAAATATGCGGAGTGTATGATCACTCACTGGCAGTTCACGCTGCACAACGCTCGGATAAGCTCGTGATAAGCCGTGGTTTGACGACCAGTGTCAGTTAGCTTCCGAAGCTAAACAAGCTGTTTATCGGGCATGGCGGCGTTCGCCTGACCGCACGTTGTGACAGGCCTACGTTGAACGTAGAGCCGAGGCTAAGTGTGTGTGTGAGAAGGCACAACATCGTCTGAGGCAGCATTCCAGGGAGTCTCTGCTGAGTATTGACCATCCACATCGATGGTAGAGTGAGCTAATGGGTTCAGTGTTCGGTGCTGAACCTTCGTTGACGCCCCTTTGCTGGTCCCGGCGGCACTACCGTCGTTCACGACACCTTTGCGTTCACGTAAGCTATCTTGCGCGGGCCACCACTAAAATAAACACTACCTAAGCTAACCTACCCTTACCTAACATAACCTAACCCAACTTAACCCAACCTAACCTTTCTAACCTTACATAACCTTACCTAACGTAGCCTAACTAAATCAGCGATACAGCGAGCAGCGCGGAGAGCCAACTTGAACGCCGTTCACACGCACACGATCTGCGTACACAAACACGCACACAAGGTGTCGTGAACGACGGTAGCGCGTCCCGGCGGGGCATCATTACTGACCTCTTGGCAAGGGCGGAGCTTTTGTCTGCTCACTTCGACGGGAAGCCGAGCAGGGATGTTATCTCATTGCCTCATGGATGCCACCCTGAATCTCGCATGACTTCTTTGGCGTTCATATCTGGTGCAATCAAGGTGCTGCTTGAAGGCCGTGATCCGTATGGATGTGTGGATCCAGTGGGCATTTTTCCTTTGTTTTATAACCAGCTGACCGACGGTCTTGCCCCCAAGCTAGCAGTGATCTTCCGGCACCAGATACGGTTAGGAAATGTATCTCGTTGTTGGCGTACTGGGAATATTACTCCTATTCTCAAGGGTCCAGTGTCGCCCTATGTTGCCAACTATCGACCCATCACACTGACGTCCATTTTGTCGAAGGTGTTCGAGAAATTGATCGCTGGTAAGCTTGGCCGTTTTGCTGAGGTTACGGGGTTGCTACCTGCTGGTCAGTTTGCGTACAGAACTGGCTTAGGTTGTTGTGACGCTTTGTCGTCGGTGTCACGCTATTTACAGTCTGCACTGGATTGTCGGTCTGAGGCACGCCTTGTACAGTTGCACTTAAGCACGGCGTTTGACAGGGTTAATCACAGGGGTCTATTATACAAGCTGGAGTCCTTTTGGTGTGGGCGGCAGGGTTCTGTCAATCAATCGCGATTTTGTTTCTGAGCGAACGTAGAGTGTGTTTGTTGATGACGTTTCGAGTGCCCCAGTCGCGGTGGTTTCTGGCGTCCCTCAGGGTAGTGTGCTTGACCCGCGGTTGTTCATTCTCTATACTAATGACATGCTTTCTTCGCCTGAAAACACAATGATCAACTTTGCCGATGATTCCACTTTGATAGCAGCGGACACCTGCTCCTCGCCTGCGTTATGCTGGCGCTCAGTCTCTGAATAGGGATTTGTCACGTGTTAGTGCACGTGCTCGGCCTGGAGTAATAAGCTGAATGCCAGTTAGACCAAGTCGATGATGATCAGTCGGTCTCGGACACTTGTGCTGCAGCATCCCTAACTGGAGATTTATGACACTTTGCTTCAGGAGTCGAGCTCCTTGGAGATTCTAGGGGTTATCTTTGATGAGAAGCTTACTTTTGAGCCGCATATTAGAGGTTGGTAGCACGTGCTTCCACTAAGATTGGGCTCCTGCGTAAGGTGAATTCTGTGTCAGGTTGTCCGTAGATAGCTTTATGTTTGTTTTTTTTGTTGTTGTTGTCGTTGCCTGTGTTGGAGTATTGCTCACCGGGCTGGGCTTCAGCTGCTGACACTCACATGCGTCTGTTGGACCGACTTGTTAGTTCAGCCAGCTTGCTGTGCGCTGATGATGATCTGGTTTACCTGTCCCACAGGAGAAGAGTAGCCGAGCTATGTATGGTTTATAAGGTGTACAATAATGACAGGCATTGGTTGTATACTACTCGCCCTGCCCTCAAGGTCTTAGGGAGAGAGACTGCTGCTGCGTGCGGAGCGCACTCTTTCACTTTGGAGGATACCCGATGTCGAACTAATCAGTTCGGTCGGTGCTTCGTGCCCTGGTCGGCTAGGGTTTGGAATTTATTGCCAGCATCAGTTATAGTCGTATTGGCATGCAGGCGTTTAAATCAGCTGTTAATGGTTTTTCATTGGATTTTCATTCGCAGCATTTTGGGCTTCCGGGTGTTGCAAGGTGCTCCATTTTGGTTATATTACCTGTCCGTGGGAGCTCAAGCGTGAAGTTCTTATAATAACAATAATGAAGGACGTGACACTTGAGTGAGCGAACCGTTTTGACTCACTACTTCCAATTCTAATTCTCATAGCGCAGCATCTCTTCTCTTGAATGAAATGCAATACAGCATGAAAAAACTGAACTGAACAAAAATGAATGGGATTTTCTTAATTAATTAATGTCTTCCACGAAAGACAGTGCGTCATATAGGGTTAAGAAGATTCGTTTGTCGGCACGGGAAATTCAAAAGTACCGAAGAATGTCATTCGGTATCCGTGTCGTTATCGGCAGAAGATTCAGAAAAGATTCGGTATTTCGGTAGATGAAATACCAAATTTCATTAGGTAGTCCTTACTTTGGCATTTTGGTACACTCCTAGCAGGTGGGTGTTATTCTCATTCATGGGTAAAAAAAACTTACATTCAACTAAATCTCTGTTATTACAAAAGAAGCACAACTTTTTAGTAATCTCATAGTCAATATAAATGGAGCTCACTTCGCTCCAGTAGCTTTGTAAAAACGCTCTACCTAACAACTTCTAACAGGGATCGAGGTTATGTTTTTGCTGGCGTTTGTATCTTTGTTTGTTTGCCTTTCCCCCAAGATGGCTCAAGATATTATGGACGTAGCGTTATGAAATTTACGGGGATTTTTTTTATAATGTTGAGAAGAACAGATGATTTTCGCTTTTGGGGAAGATCCGTCTAACTGTTTCTATTATTTTTCAGCCCATTTAAAAATTGTTTAATTTGTAACATAACTCAAATAGTTAGGAACGGATCTTCATAAAATTTACAGTAAATATTGATAATATTACAAAGAGTAACTAAACAAATTTTTTAGGAGCTGTCTGTCCGCTTGATTTTTATTATTATTATTATTATTTTTTGTCTCTATGTTTGTTTTATATTCTGCATGTCAGAACGTAATTCTAAAAGTAAATGATATACATTGATGAAATTTTAAAAAATTAGTAGAAATGTTGAAATGCGCAAAGGACCCAAATTTTGATGATGATAACAAGGTAATCCTGGTCTCAGGACTAATTACAATTTTTCGTTGACACCCCATTACTTGGAGGTGGTATGGACTCTCTGGGTGCTTCTGTAGTTAAAGATATATTCGATTTATCGCACCTATCATCAAAACCAAATTCAGATTCCTGAGTATTTAATTTTGAACTGCCCTCACTGTTGCTCATATGATGCTATTGTATTATGGTAGTCATTCACTGCAGAACTACAATATAACGGAATTTTGATCGGGTACCTACTTCCTAATGTAAGGAAGTTTTGCTAGTTGACCTTCCAGCATTATTGATACCTATGGTTATCGGCGGCGGAGAGTGTATTTGCATTGGGTAAGGGGACATTGTGGGCATTAGGGGCAATGAGATAGCAGACCGAGCAGCTAATTTGGGTCATGACAATAACCGCACCGAACTCCTACACCTATCTGATAGTGAATACCTTACCAAAATAAGAAGAAATTTTAATAAATATTTTGAGTCCTATTGGAAATTTAATACAAACATCTCTTCAAAAGGATTATTCCTTAGAAATATTAGATCTTCGCTGAATAGGAAACCCACATTCGGTTTTCTTCGGAACCGAAAGCAAGAAGTCGCAGTCTACAGGCTTCCCTTGGGCCATGTAGGACTCAATGATTATCTTTTCCGTTTTCAAATGTCTGATACCTCACTTTGTCCTGACCTATGTAGCACACGTGAAACAGTTGAACACTTCTTTTTGCACTGCCCAGCATATGCTTATGCTCGACAGAACCTTCATAGCCCGACTACAAGCTTTAAATGTACCAAATGTTAGTATACGGTTGCTGCTAGGTGGAGATGAAGCACATGCAGATCATCTACACGAAATAATTCGTATTTTGGTGGAATTTCTGTCTTCCACGGGAAGACTCACTGAATTGTAATGTTATATATGTCTTGAGATGTCTGTCTTTGAATGCCTTTAGATGTGACTATATGTATGTAAATGTGAGCCTTATCTGTTGTGCATACTTCTGTATTGTGAATTAGATTAGAGTGCATTGCAACTTGAATTCGCAATGTAGCCTAGATGTATTGTATATGTTACATAATAATAATAATAATAATATGTATATAACTATAATTGTTATAGATGGGTGTATTTAAAATATGTAACGAGTGTTACCTGAAAATGTCAAAATAGGAGTAAATACTAAATCTTAACTCTATCTTTGTATAATAATTATTCAGATATCTAGCTAATCCTAATTATGATGTTTATTATGTAATGTTTTCAAGGCCCTACTAATCGCCCCACATCTGCCCTCCAATTTCTACCCTGAGAGATCCAGGAGGCACAGCAAGTGCTAGCCACCTTTATTTCCAGCAAAAAAAAATATATATATATATATCTATGGTTGTTTAAAATAAAACATCTGAAGTTGTAGGTGCTTAATATAATGGATAGTGTAGATGTTAATCAAGTGAAAAGTTCTGTTCTGTGATAATGAGAAAAAGTTAATCACACACCGCCAATTTATTTCTGGAAGTGTGCATCATTCAATGATCATTGCATGTACTAACTTATGATGGGTATGATATTCTATCAGAACTGAAACACTGTGTACACATGTGAGCCCATGAAGCAAAGAGTGTTACTCTTTTTCCTTCATGGGTGAGTCCATACGTTTTTAACTTTACTGTACGGCCTATATAACCCTGATGGCGAAGGTAAATTTTTAGTAGTCTGCCCTAATATATAGGACATTTTCTTTCACCCTCGCTAACAACGTCGCAAACGTGACCTCATCATGTACATCCTTCCGGGCGCTGTGTTGTGTTGACTTTTATGTCAGTGTAACTGACGCCATGGTGGGAAGAGGTTGTGCCTTATTATCTTTTAAGTTTGTCGCTTGTAATGTGTCGTGTGAGTGTATTCTTGTATAGTGCAAGCGCATCTTAGCTCTGATATATTGCAATGGGTGGTGTTGATAGCAAATGTTCTGGTGAAAATTCCAACACTTTGGATAGTATAGGTGACAGAAGCAATGGAGTTGCTTGCCGAGTGCCGAGCTATGGAGGTGGTGGTGGTGGCAGTCTCAACAAACCTAAATTACCCATGCCTGACCGTCAAGAGTTGGAACAACGCTTCGCCAAAGTCCTGGTAAGAAACTTGAAAATCTTGATTTGCATGAGTGATCAGAAGTTGGTATGTGTCCTTGCTTTTTTGGCGTGTCACGTCATCATTGCGTCCAAGACCGTGAAGTCAAGGCGTATCTACCTAGCCTATGTAACGTCATGACGGGATGTTACTCATACGGCCGATGACGCGGCCTCACCTCTGACGTAATTTTTGACATTTTGCTACTAATTAGCCGGGCTGACATTTACAGCCTCTAAATATGAGCCCATTGTGAAATGACCAAAGGCTAGTTACACTAGGAATGAGGGCCTGAAACTGAGGCTGAAAGCCAACGATTTTTGCAGCTTTTTTTGGGAAAAAATGCTTGTAATGAGAAAGAAATGTGTAATTCTTTAAAACCTTTCAACTCAGTAGCATATATTGTGTGATGTCTGAGGTTCTGTTTTGTAATAAATTAAGAACAATCTAAGATCACATCTTTGTTCTATTCATGTTTTATGATAGGCTGTAAAAAACCCGGTAACCTAAGCGGCTAAGCCTACCCTCCAAGCACTGCAAGCCATCTCTAAATGACCTGTAGCCCAACGCAACTGAACACAAGGAATGACTTAGGGCCTATACCCTGAGCTGCTGGTCAATTTTTTTTAATACCCCAGGTTAAGCACCAATATTTCCCTAGATCAGATGAAACGTTCCATTTGGGGTAAGGAGCCAAATGAAAACACTTTGCCTTTCAGTAGCCTCATCTGGGATGATAGTAGCTATTGTGCGTCAGTATGCACATTGCATCAAGTACCAGCTGCTTGTGCGTGTCATGTATAGCTAGTATATTTGCATTAAGTATCAGCTGCCTGTGCATATCACGTAGCCTATTGTGTATTGCGTCAGTATGCACGGCGCACAAGGTATCAGCTGCCTGTGCATGTCACGAATCGTACCACAGAAAAAAAACATGAGAAATGTACGTGTCCATTGGGGGTGCTACCCTTAATGAGTTATGTGGCTAACAAACAATCAAACCCTGGCAAAAATATAACATTCCAGGCCATGCTTGTATGTTTTCATGCATGAACAAGTCACGGATTTGACTTTTAAGTGCATGGTTCTTCCTCAAACACATTTTTTCATAAAATTATTGTGATCGGAGAAAACGGTCGTGTAAATATCTCAAAAACAAAGTTAAGCTGGAGGTTGAAATATGTTTTTAAAATTTTTATTTTGTTGCCCAAGGAAGGTGCAATACACAGACGTTCATTTTACGAACCATAAATATCGTATTCCAAAAGTTGACTTTTGTACTATTTTTGGGGGGTCTCGTTAGTGTTATTACTGTGTTACAGGACAAGCCATAACTCCACCTCACGCACCTGTTCACAGCAACATTAGGTGGCAAACACCATGGCAAAGGATCTTCCCCAATAACTACAGTGGCACTTGTGCCCTCGTGAGGGGGATTGACTTCTTTATGAAGCCCACAGAGTCCTGTTTCTGCTCTAACTTCCGGGAGCCTTGTGGGGTCGCGCTGCCACAGCAGGTTAGACTAAGGGAGGGATTACAAAGCTCGCCGTGCTTAGGTAGGTACTGACGCAATATATGATACACAACATACATAGACAGCTTGTTGCTTATGCGCCGTGGATATTGATGCAATACAGTATATGATACACAACACGCACATATAGCTGATATCTTACACGCCTTCCAGTCGATCATTGCGGTTATCTGGTCGATCAATATACCGCAATGTCCAACCGTTCGATAATTGCGATTATCTGGTCGATCAATATGCCACAATGGCTGACCGGTTGATCATTGCGGTTATCTGGTCGGTCACAAAACCATAGTATCCGATCGGTCAATCACTGCGGTTTTTGTGGTCGACCGATCGACCACAGTGGTCATTATGGTGATCGGAGACTAACGCCATCCTGAAACAAGAAAAATACAAACGTTAAAATATGAAACCAAGTGCTAAAAGGTGCGCCAGCTAAATGCAATGAACTTTAGGTAATGGTGGTTAAAAAAAATAATTTTGAATTCTGATCGGAGACTAACGACATGCATATTTTTTGCCTGCAATGTCCAATCACCCTCCCCCATGTAGGGGATGCTAAGTGGACTCATGAAAAAATTACCAGAAGCTAGTACAATATGTGTACCGGTACTACTATGTCAAACACAGATGTCGCGACTTTAGTGCAAGCAAACCCCTCAAAAAAATTATTTCCCGAGAGTGGTAGTTTTTCTAATACAAAAAAAAATAAGCACATATTGATGCAATTTTCCCATTTAAAAAATTCCTAAACTTTGAGTTTGGGGAATTAAAATTTATGACTTGCAGGACATATTAAGCATTTCTTTGGCTACAATTTGAGCCCTAGCTGATCTTCCTAGCATCCAGGGTTGCGGAGTCGGAGGGTTCAAGGTCTGACTCCGACTCTTGGCCCTCCAGAATTTCCGACTCCGACTCCTGGTCCTCAAGATTTTCCGACTCCCGACTCCGACTCCTAGGTCCAACTAGTAGATATTTGATGTAAATATTAAACATGTCCAAATAATGTTTGCTAATATAAACATATATCAAGTTAAAGATGTTAGGTGTTTTGTACATATACAATGATATTTTGCATCATTTGGGATATAAAAGTGAGGATATGAGGACATTAAACAAATTTTGGTAAAACTTTTGCACCTGGTACACTATGTGAGGGGGGCATAATGTACAAGGTGAAAAAGTTCTACCCAACATTTTCTCAATGGCCTCGTCACATAGAATAGGAAAATACATGGTAGCTATAGCTGTAAAAGAGAAATGTGCAAAGAAAATATTCACATTTACATTTTTTTTAAAATTTGTGACTGAAAACTTAGATTTGAATTATATTTGTTTATAAATGGCCTCCCGGAGTCGGACTAAAAATTCCGACTCCGACTCCCCCTCAAATCCTCCAACTCCGCAACCCTGCTAGCATCAATGGTTTGTCTTGCAGCAGTTTTTTAATGGAGGGGTGTGAAAGTGATCGGAGACTAAGCCGGTGATCGGATAGGGTAGAACTTGGTGATTTCGCCGCAAAAGGTTTTTTTAATGTCACAAAAATACGGTGAAGATAATGGCAAATGTAAGTGCAGTTTATATACATTCAGAGTTTTGGCCATAAGTGTGCACTATTGATTTTTTTCTAAAAATTTTGTTTTGACCTGTAATAAGGACTTGAAAAAAAGTGGTACGCGCAGCAAAAACACCCCCATTTTTTGTTATAAAATGACATCTGTTGAGAAGTTAATGGTTAAGAATAACTCCTGCTGCTAAA
>LQNS02000210.1:21960966-21971685 GCA_001587735.2 Parhyale hawaiensis | reverse complement strand
AGTTTATTGTCGATTTCCATACCTAGATATCTGAATGAGTTTACCCACTCAAGCGGGCTCCCATTCAGCGTTATGACAGGCAGGACCGGTTGAGAACGAGATGTAAATAACATTAATTTGGTTTTGTTCGTATTGGGTGTCATTTTCCACTGTTCATCCTTTCTTGTTCTTAACACTTTTCTGCACCGCGTGTTCAGATATGGCACGGACCAAATTAGCCATATCCTCTAGTCTATATCGATAATTGTTTCGTAAATCTGCCTCGGCTGCTTTTGTGCCAATGCTGGCGCACACGTAGCTATAGGCTATATAGTTAAGCATCGAACGCATTCAGTACAGCTCGCCGTTTCTCTGTATTCAAAGGCAGTGTATACTAGACCGTCAAGAGGGAAAATAATTTTCATTCATCACACTAAATGCGTACAGGAAATGAATTGAGTTCTCACAATAGTTAAAAACTTGGGGAAACTCGTGTCTACGCGCGGAATTTTTTGCTGCCCTTGTCTCTGGAAGAATTGATTCGTCTGGTGGTCATATAAGCGCGAAACTTAGGATTCAATGATCGCTCAGTCGACCTGCGAATTTGTGCAATAAAGACTGCGAGTTCTATCGAATTTTGCGCAAACTCATGAGTTTGCAGGCTTTCTGCCGTCGCTTTGCTTGTCAAACCTTGCGCTCATTTATTTGACTATCGTGTGACTCCGCCTTTTATTTACTTTTGTGCGGTTCGGACATCTTTTTTTTTTTTTTAACTCGTCCTTTGTTTGGTTGCTCTTCAGTGCTCAAGTTTCGCGGTTTCTTCACTTACCCGATACCGATACATCAGGCATGTTTATTTGTCGTATATGGTATGATATATTTAATCAAATTAGCTAATCTGAATTCTACAATGTTTGTTTTTAAAAGTAACATTATTTGGCTCATGGGATCGACATTCAGGTATCTGTTACCTACATGCGTTAGGTACCTACTACTAGCTTAACACCACGTCAAGATAAAGCTAAGCTAATCTCAGTAGCTTAAAAGTTTCTGTAATTTTCGTGGAAAGCATTGTGCTAGCATCATTTTTAGTGGTAATTTTAGCACGATGCACTGACTCCGAAATCTATGTTGCATTTAGCCTCAGTTAGGCCTTTGACATAGGTACCTATCATTTTCTTCTTTCCGCTCAGCTTCATGCTACTTTTTCCTGCCAATGGATGAGACTCCTGTTCTTACACTGTTTTCCCTACTTGCTGTTCAAATGCGTGCTAATACTGTGGGTAGGCCTAAGCCTCTCGTGCACGTGTTCCAGACTTTTCTACGATACTTATCCTTCGTTTTCGCGAGGCATGACTCGCGAAAAAGAGGTATGTATGCGTTGAACATGCTCTTCCCTATAACAAACATACGATGGGCTAATCTGGTTAACCTAAGCCTATCGCCCGTTGTAGCTATGCCCCTGGGAAGGCAATAGTAGCAAATCGATTGCGTTTAACATAGGCCAGCTAACCGAAACCTAATCTTGAAAGTAGACTTAACTTTGTGGCAATTTAAAAAAAGGGAATTGGTATGAGTAAAATGTCTGCTCTTCAGTCCAAATGAGACAACAACCCCTATATATCTGCAGTTTGAAGCAGAAAAAAGAAACTCATGAAATTTACTCCTATCAGCCTCATTGTGCCAGTCAATGATAGGTAGGCTACCTCCCTTAATAGTTGAACCATAGACGACGCCATGTATGGTGTGGTCTATGGTTGACCTATTGTGATCAGAATAAACATAGGGTTAGGGTTATATTTTTTGCCATCTACTGCATAGCTAATTGATAGGCTATTTTTACCTGAAATTTAATCAAAAGTGACATTCAAAGAGGCTATGATTAGAGATTCAACAAGTTGTGGAGCCCACAGTAGCTCACTGAAGCCAAAAGGTTCAGTGTGTCCCTCACCTCACCATTTGTTGTCTCCAAACTCCACATTAGGTCTATTGGGCCTTGAGTTTCTGTAGTAACTAACCAGCATTTCGGTACCTTACGTAGGTACCTACATAGATATTCTCAAGAAATTCATCCATCATGTAGCTTACTTTATTTGCAAGGTAAAAATGATATTTAACTCAATGATTACGTCCATTTGTGAGTATTTGCCTGGATATTGCTCATTTTTCTAAAGAAAAAAAGTATCGGTATTGGTAAAGTATTAGGATTTTTAATTAGGTATCGGTGTATACCTAAGTATCGGCCAATTGCCTGGTAGCCCTATCGGTATCGACAGCAAAAGTGGTATCGGTACACCCCTATAGCTGACGCATAATTATTCTACGAGATGAATGCAGAAGGGTTTTCTTATGGCTTGATATGTGTTGCTGCAGTTACTTAATTAGGTCATGTGACCTACCGGTAGCTACTGCAATTATTACTGACAAATTGTCCCATTGTAAGTTTGTAACTTCGAATTCTCACCTGTCGGTATTTTACCGTACACCTGCATGAAAGGGGCAGCGTAGCTACAACTGCACACCGTGTAGACAGGGCACGTCCTATATATGTTGCGCGCGTTTGGTGGATTTGCGCGATCGATGGATCGCGCTGCGCGTTTGGTGGATGTTGTAGGTATTAGGCCGTAATTTCGGGTAAGTTGGACTATATTCGGGTTTAATGTCGGGTAGGTTAGGGGAGGCAAGGACTGTTTTTTTTTCATTTAAAAATTTGAACGATCCACCAAACGCGCAGCGCAATCGATCGATCGAGCGCGCAAATCCACAAAACGCGCACAACATATACACCGCTCTAAGCTCAGCGCACAGAGCATAGGCATAATATAGGCGGATGGGGGTAAGCCAGAGCACCGCCGCTCCCTGACGTCTCACTGTTGACGTACCTATCACCTCACGCTGCTCAGTTTCCGTCGCCTGATGTAGGAAGGACAGGGAAGGAGGATGAGGACTCACTCACTCTCTGCCCGTGAGAGCGACGGAGTTCCCTTACTACAAGGCCCGTCTGTGTAGCCGCTGCTGCTGTTGCTCATCTCTGTGCGTCTGCTGTTCGTGCTGATGCTCTCCGTCGCTGGCGTTGTACCTAGGCACTCCCGCCATTCACTCCACACATTGATGATATTAAAATGATATAGCTATGATTGTAATGGAAAAACTGAAATTGAAGCCCTGTGTGTATTTTCAAGTGACTGACTGGTCTAAATAAAAAGTCAATAACGTTGAATCTGTTAGCCCACCTTATTGGATTCTATTGAAGCTAATTGTTATTTTATTTAATATAACTTACATCAAACGCTTGAAAGTACTAGCCCACCTACGGTAAATGACATGAATGCGTCTTTTAAAATGGAGTCCTAGTGCGGCAGTAGTGCCTTGGGATATGATATTTCATTGGAGAGCTCAACATTCATGTGTCTGCTAGGCGCAACATTCTTAGTGCCTAGCACCTACTGTAGTATTTGATGGTTTTCACTCCCCCCTCCCATAAGGGGATATTGTTATGGTCCGTCTCCCTGTTAGAATGGCTGTGGGCCCCTCGACCCTTAGAGTAGTCCCGAGTGCTTGTCGTGGAGGCGATGTTCCGTCTGGCCGCAGTTTCTGCTGATAGGTTAGTTTGTAAGGTTAGGTAGCTTTTCTTCCTTTCCCTTGCTCTGCACATTTTTTCCCGCCAGTAATAGTGCACTTGGCCGATTGAGACACATTGTATGTTTTGAACCTGGTTGTATTAATGGAGTTGGCACGCGGCGACAACACTGAGCCTCACTTCCTGGGACACAGTTTGATGTGGGCGCGGTGGTAGGTAACCCCAAGAGAATAATGATGGTTCTCACCCACGCATAGACTATTTTAATGCTTCGCCAGTACACTGGTGATGCAAGTTAACTCAGAAGTTGTCCTCCGCACTTATTTTTCTACAGTATTAGCTCTGCTCTTTCTTTTATTTCATGTCCTTCGAAACTATTTATATTTTCTTACACTGCTGTATGTTTGATTAACTCTGTAGTTCCAAAAATTTTCCAGACTAGAGCGCCCTTTTTGCATCTAATTAACCGTACTACAGGCGGATTACTAGTCTTTCCCTTCCCCTTGAGCAACTCAGATTATTTTCACATATTTTCAATTAATTAACGCCTCTCTGTCACTTTTTACGCACCTCACCCTACAACATCACACGCACCCAGTTACTCCTTCGCCCTGGGCGAGACGGTACCTACCGTCCTCTGGGAACACAACACTGTTGTAACCTGCAATCAAGCAACTATGAGCTGCATGAGGCTCAGCGTCTCGCTCAGCTTCGCATGCTTGCACTGTAGCCAATATAGTGCTCATGTTGGCTGTACTGTCCACTTTGGGCCGCAGGGACCCACTGTTAGAACCTCGGCCCCAGTAAGTCATACATTCAGTCAGGGTTGCAGAGTTGGCTGGAGTAAGTGCGACTCCCGAGTCTCGCCAGTTCCGACTTCTTGGACTCAAAAAAATACTGGGGCTTTTTTTTTTTTAGTTAAGAAAGTAGGGCCATTTTCACATTTCATGTCCATCGGTTGTCCGTCTCTGACTCTTGGACCCCCCCCCCCTCCCCCCCAAAAAAAAATTGTCAACCCCGCAGCCGTACATTCAACAGCACACAGTGCAGAGCTAGTGCGTGACTGAGATTCACGTGCACGCACTGTATTGCTGGTGGTGTACATGACCGTGGCTAGTATTGATGGTGTTCTCATGTTACGGTTGTCAAGCGCTCCTAACTCTGTGGGTATAAGAGTGTTTCGCTGCTGTTGCTGTCGCTACTTGACTTATTGTCGTTACAGTGGTTCTGTGTCAATTGATCTAATTCATTGGAGTTAATTTGAATGATGAAATGCTCGAGTAACGAACGAATTACGCGTATAATTGTACTCGTATAATTGTTCTAGCTTATGAGCAGATAGCTATGCGGTGATTTTGACTCTGCTCTTTGAGTAAAGAGAATACACTGAAGGTAGTTATATTTTGTTAGCTTTTCGGTTTGAGTCGCTATATATTCTGGTAGGTTATGTTCAGCTCGTGTTTGAGTGTCGGAGACGCGGGGTCATCGCTGCATTTATCATCCGAGAACGAACTGAGCGAGGTGAAAATGTTTACGTTCTGTAGCCTGTCTGTACCGGGTGTTCCTAAATTCTTTCCATAAAATGTGACTACAGGTTCCTTACGATAAAATAACCATATTTTACTCTATCGATGCATATCCGAAAACGTCTACTTATAAAGGTACCTACGTGAAGTGAAAGTTAAACTTAGCCCAGAATCGGCGAATGTTGTAGAGTAAGTGAACAATCACTGTCGGACTATGTTTATTTTAAGGAAAACAGGAGTTCATATGTTGCAAAGTTGCAGAAATTGTTCAAAATTCTTCCATCAGCAGCAATGCATGCGCGAAGGCGCCGATGTAGTGATTGCAGAACCCGTTCAAAGATGCCTGGAGTTTCACGAATCCTCTCACAGCCGTCAACGATCCTACCGATCAGTTCTTCTTCGGGCGCTAGCTAGTTGGTTCATGGTCGTCTGAAATCAGGTGCGGTGCAGATTAGAGTGATCAATGTCAACAAATGACCGGTGTGCATCTTTTTCTTCACTGTAAAGTGCAGTAATCCGCCAATTAGCCTAGCTAGCCTAAGTGAATCGCACTACTGAACTTTGAGTCAACGTAGGTACCGTAGGTACCTACCTTTAAAAGTAGACATTTTCGGATATGCATCAATAGATTAAAATAAGGTTATTTTATCGTAAGGAACCTATAGTTTCATTTTGTGGAAAGAATTTTTGAGCACCCGATATAGCTATACAGTAGGCGTATGTTACCTTTTATTAGGTATGCCAATACAATTTTTTTACTTTATTTTTCAAGATAAGTGTCTAACTTTGAAATATCAATATTAACTAAATGTATGGCTATGTTGCAAATATAGACAGCACTTATAACATAAATATTTAGCCATTTGCAAAGTTTATCATACAATTTGCTTATTTACGAGTTTTTTACTGTTACCGCAGATTATGCAACTAGTTAATAAATATGTCATAAAGAGTAAATAGGTAGCTACATGCAAGTAAAAAGGAATATTTTTATTGAACGTCCAAAACCAAGAAATTATAACCAAAACCATTCAATAAACACTGAAATACGTGTTCAGTAGGGGTTAACATAAAAAGTTAATTTTGAACATGGCAACCTAAATTTTTCATGATTTTTATAAGGCGATGATCAACAGACTTTGTCAGATTTGATATTTCAGATGGTGGAATAGAACATGCAGCTGTTTTACTGCATTCTAATGGCTTACTTTGCTCGAAAACTGCCGACCATGTGCACCTTCATAGACCTTCCTTTTGCTCATTGCCCAGAGGCTCTCAATGGGATTTAAATCGGTGCTTTCGCTGGCTAGGTCATAATCCTTTTTGATTTAAATCCTCCATCCGCAAGCCAGTTAGCAGTGTACTGTGCTCGGTGTGAGGGAGCATTATCGAGCTGAAATACCGATTTGAATCTGCATGCGATAGTCTAGTCATCAAGCCATGGAATCAAGTTGGCTTCAAGAAACTGGCAGTACCTTTCTGCATTCAGTTTAACTCCTTCTGCCCGTTCAAATGGACCAATAAGGGTCTTACGTACCTACTATCCCGGCCCATAAATTTACACCACCACCTTGTTGACGCTTAGCCTAAGCCGTGTCTGTTGAGGACGGTCATGGAGGACCCATCCCGACGTCCATCCATCTGGACCATCAAGAGTGGCTCTGCATTCGTCAGTAAATATGACATTGGAGAAATCAATTTTCATGTTCTCTTCGCCCCATTTGACCCTATTTTCTCTATGAGTTTTTGTTAGAAGTAGTCGTTTAATTGCCTTTTTCACTTTCCCTAGCTTCTGTGCAGAACCCGAACCTCACATCTTGTTTTTTTGCTTAGTACCTATTGGGGCTCCAATGTCTTCAAATATCGCCTTACCTACTTATAGAAACTTGTTTTCTAGCCATAGAAACCTTCAAATGTCGCATATCCCGAGCAGTCAATTTCCTCATAGAGTGCTCTATCCAGAGTTTTCCGGTTGAGCTTACTTTCAATTTGTTCGGTGACCACGCTGTAATTCCTTGGAAACTTCGAGTGTTGTCTTATCAGAAGCCAGTGACGGGGTCACTATGATCTTTTCTTCACTGGTTAGACAGCTTTCCTTGCCCATGTTGACTAGAGAGTGATGTTGCATAATGTGACGTAACAGCAGAACCCCGTGCGATAAGCAAATGTTGCCAAAACGTGGGAAATGGTTCCGATTTATTTTTCTCTAATTTGTTTTTATAGTTACAACATACCGGTGCACTAACTTACTATTAACATTTTAAATGTTTGACACTTAGACCTACTTGAAAAATAAGTAGCTACAAAAAAATTGTATTTGCATAATCAAAGGTAGCTAACGTACTGTATGTAGGTACGGTACCTATGTTTGATGGATCATTGTAGTGGCAGCGGTAGTTAAATAGGAAGTTACTACTACAACTTTGTATATTTGTGTGTCTTTTCACCCAAAACCTGAGCTATCATCACAATATTTTGCAGGTAGTTAGGTGGGTTGACCTATGTAGGTGTAAAAAACGCAAACACTTCTGCCACTGCACATTCACACCCCCATCGCGGGTGATGTACGGTACTTACGCCATAAGGTGTTCTCGCTAGCCAATACACTGAAGAGTTGCTCGTATAGCCTACTCTTCTTTCTCATCACACTTCTTGTAAACGCTCTTGTTATTGAAGCGAAAATGCTTTTCCCAGCAACCTAAGAGTATAGAGAAACAAATATCAAATGCTGAGCACATATTCTATAGCTACTGGGTAGGCTATAGGTACACCAAACTGGTTCTTTTTGTCAAATGTGACAGCAAAGTGTCATCTTTCGAGCAGTTCGTTTTTTATGAAGCAGGTAGTATAGCTATACCGTATAGCGTTCATGCTGTTAGTTGTCAACTCGTACCTACTGCTTTGCGTAGTGCATTAATGTCTTCAATGGGTACCGGTACTGGTATTTGAATTAACTATGTCACGGCGAGCGATAAAAGGCCAAACCAAGTAAACTTAGCGGGTGTATGCAACAAAGAAGCTCATGTATCGTGTTACTATAGGTTATGAGTTGTACCTATGTTCTTGTTTGTACCCATTGCAAGCTGGTGTAACACTGACGGGCAGGAAAGCTTAAATTAGACCACGGGTTTCACCACTTCCGTAGTGCAATGAGCGCAGTAGCTTACTCTAAGCCCTTTATCAGTTGGCAGAATGTGGGGTGTGACGAACACACTGGCTCCATAGCCGCCTTATCAGTCAGGACTTGACGTCATATTGTTCTGCTGGCGTGCCTGTTATGTATGCACCTGAGTGTCCCGCACGGTCCCAATTGTGCCCGTATTGTCTACCGCCTCTTGCTCTCATTCCTATATGGTTCGCTGTAGCGGTAGCTGCTGGTTTCGGTAGCGGCAGTTCTGTTGCGCCTTATCCACGACAGATCGTGTAGGCAGCCGCCTGCTGTTCACAAAGCGAAATGACGGAATGAAAGGGCTCCATTTCCTCGAGTAAAGTGAGCATTTTGGCCCCGTACTCGGGTGTAAACTAGTCAGCGCCATATGTACTGTACACTACCGTGCCGTTAGTAAATGACGGCGAAAATTTAGTAGGCAACCTACTTCACCGAAATCCCCATTTCTCTTGCTTCGGTTTTCTGTTCCTGGTTCTATTTTTAGGAGCGTCTGTCGCTTTTTTTCTCCGTTTATCTTCTCGTAAAGATCTTTTGTAGCACATAAAAAACTGGGCGAGAAAGAAAAAAAAATGTCCGCAGTGGAAAAAAGTACTATGTACTATCTAGCGCCCGTGCTGCTATATACTGAGATGTATTTTGAAACATCGCCAGTACTGTTTCAATTTTGGCAAGGTAATGGGGCCCTTGCCGCTCAACACATGAATTTTCTCATGTTTAATGCTTGCGAGGGGAGCGGAGAGGCCAAACAAGCAACCAACATATTGCATCCACTATTGATTGGAAAATTGGAAGACTCCCAGGCTAGGTCATTTTGGAGAAGTAGGCCTAGTTTTATTAGACCCCAAGCTTTCAAGCCGTTAAACACGATTCGTCTTCAGGGGAACGAAATGTCACCCGGCTAGAGCTATCTGCTCAAAGTAGGTATCCTATTTACCAACAAAACACTACAAATAATATATCTATGTAATACTAAGAATGACCGTCGTGTGTTTATATATAAATATATATATTCATATGTTCGGTGTCACGCTCTAAACGAAATAGATAGGCGGAATTTAGCCGCAGGTTGGAGGCTTTGCATGGTTGTCCTCTCAAGCTCCATTGAAAGTGATAGGCAGAAAATAGGCCGGGTTGCAGAAGATGGCAAACGTATCTTGAGCTGGGACAGTTGAAATGCCAACAATGAAGACATCGCAGGCTTAGTTTGATTTGTACGAGTATTAGCTTCGCCATACATCGAATCTACGGCAAAGTATAGGGCGACCTTATGTCTGAATGCACTTCTTGCATTGCCGAAGTTGAAATCGTAGCACTAAAGATATCTGAAGCTTCCGTGGGCACTCTCATGCTTCTTGATTCGTAGTTTCTTCCCACGGATGATTTCGTCGCATGAGCTATTCTTCCCATTTTATTCTAATTGTCAACGAAACCGACGAAACATAAGTTTTCACGGGCAATAGAAAATCGTTTCTTCTAGCTTACTGTTTTCCTTTGACTAAGCGGTTTTCTCTTCATAGGTCAATATTTTAGCACCTCAAATGAAACAGATATTTGAGGTGGAAAGACGGTATCGACGGTACCGGTATGTTTGCTACGGAGCGAAAACATTGTATATAGTAGCTATATAGCTAAGTTTGTTGGAGTGTTTTACGCAAGATGTTACTTCTGCCTGTCTATATAGAAGACCTAAGGATGATAGCACGACAAAGGATCAATGAAGAAAAGAAGAAATTAAGAAGCAAATAAGAGAAGAGGAAATTCCGCACCGGCCTAGAGGCATTAGGCAAACATATAGGTTATTGCGTGAATTTTTCACGCACGGGTCCACTAGTTAGCAAATAATGATAAAAAACTAAATTCCCTGAACTCCTTTTTACTTACCTACTTCTCCATAATGCATCCACTATATAATAAAACACAGTTGTTAGTCGCTTGCTTGCTTTCTTGCTTGCTCCAATGTTGGTCCGTCTGTCCATCACGCAGTTAAGAGTTTAATGGGAGAAAATTCATGTACTGAAAAATAAGTAGAGATATTCATACAATTTCTGCGCTTGGGGTACCGGTGACGAATATAGCTCTGGTTCTCCGGCTTCTGGATCCCCGCTTTCATTGCTGAATAATATCGAAGTAGTTGAATGTTCACGCTGAGCAGACGTCTTTTTATATTGAATTTACATCGCAGCCAAATTTCGACGCTGGAAGTTGAACAATCAGTTAGTATCCATAATGCGGTGAGCCCTGGGCATTTCCAGTGTATTCTTATGACTGAACTATTATTTTTCTTACTAGTGGACCCGTGCGTGAAGAATTCACGCAATAACCTATACGTTTGCCTAATGCCTCGTAGGCCGGTGCGGAATCTCCTCTTCTCTTATTTGCTTCTTAATTTTCTTCTTTTCTTCATTGATCCTTTGTCGTGCTGTCATCCTTAGATCTTCTATATAGACAGGCAGAAGTAACATCTT
>LQNS02000210.1:21937407-21952148 GCA_001587735.2 Parhyale hawaiensis | reverse complement strand
TGAATGCACTTCTTGCATTGCCGAAGTTGAAATCGTAGCACTGAAGATATCTGAAGTTTCCGTTTGCACTCTCATGCTTCTTGATTCGTAGTTTCTTCCCACAGATGATTTCGTTGCATGAGTTATTCTTCCCACTTTGATGCAATTGTCAACGAAACCGACGAAACATAAGTTTTCACGGGTAGTAGACAATTATTTTTTCTAGCTTACTGTATTTCTCTGACGAAGCAGTTTTCTCTTCATATGTCAAAATTTTAGCACCTCAAATGAAACAGATAGTTGAGGTGGATAGACGGTATCAACGGTATCATTGCTACGGAGCGATCACATTGTATATAAGCTGGTATTTTGTTCAAGTTTGTTGAAGTGTTTTACTCCAGATGTTACTTCTGCCTGGCTATATAGAAGATATAGAAGACCTAAGGATGCCACCACGATAAAGGATTAATGAAGAAAAGAAGAAAATTAATTAGCAAATAAGAGAAGAGATTCCGCACCGGCCTAGAGGCATTAGGCAAACGTATAGGTTATTGCGTGAATGCTTCACGAACGGGTGCACTAGTTATTTATAAATACCGTGCGTTGTTATCATCGCTTTAGGCTACCTTTGGGAATAGACACTATGTAGACGCATTTAATTTAAATGAGTGCTCTATATCTTCTGTTGAGGCTACTCTTGTCAGGACAGAGTCTTGAATTTCATGGATGTTCTTACGGCGGTACATTCGTGAGTAGATTTAAAATTTTTCATCAGCGTGTTTCGTAGGCTATACGAGTCCCGGCCTTGTGATATTCTATTGTCTTGTAGAGGAACTTTTCTGCATGAATTCTAATTATTTTGTGGATTACGTCACTTGTTGGCTCGTGTTTTCCCCCTCTGGTTAGTATAATGGTTAATAGTTGGAGTTAAAGTCTCAAATCAAAGAGATCCTCTTGTCCCAGTAATGCTGTTATGTTGGTTCAACCTTACTGGACCAAAGTCCATTTAACGACGCCACTGTCGAGCCCACTGAATTCTTTATAACGTAATGATGATACCATCACTTAATACTAATTACCTATGTTCCAGCCTCATCCTTGTGAGCACAGAACTGTTGAACTATAGCATAGCTACTTTTCATAATACCGATAAATCGCCCAACTTTTGCATCCCGGTATCCTGACGCCCACATTCAGCACTGTTAATTGTAGAAGTTTTTCTTTTTTCTATCAAACGGTTGTTAATGCACATATTGGCTAGGTACTCTGCTCGTCGCTGTCCTCCAGGTGGTGACTTAAACTCTTGTGGTGTCCGTTGGCAGTGTACGAATCAAACCATTAGGTACATTGCTCAATGGCACATAGAGTGCGACAATTCTTTATGTGCAGTGCTATTCTCCCACACCCTACGTAGTGATTTGCTTTGCAGCGGTAGCTATATGTATACTTATGTAAATTTTCCTGGGAGACAAATTATTGCATTGTACCTCTGAGGTTATTACCCCTCACCGCTTCTGGAACTGTATAGAATGTGTGTATGGCGCTGCAGTCGCTACAGGTTAGTTAGTAAAAGATTTTTAAAATTGAAAAAAATTATTTCGTATTGAGTTGGAGTAAGCAGACCTTCCAAAGCATATCATTATCTTGTTTGTGTTGCGACTTACTGCAAGTGCGAGGCGAATAGTCCTTCCAACACTGCAGCAGCGTCGAGACGAGGCAAATTCAAATTCTGAGTCAGATGAAAGTTGACCTGGGAGGACGCTGTCATAAATTTCTTGCCAGTCGAACCGGTTGAATTGTTGTCGTCCGAATCCTCGAGCTGCCTGCCGTCTCGTGAGGCTGCAGCTGGTCGCCAAAAATGAGAGAAGTCCACGAAAAACAAAACAGCTTTCTCAGAAGACCACAGTGCGCGCAGAGCGTGCCTTTGACCTGTATGGAACTTGAACCTATATGTAGCTCTAGAATACCTACTTAACCCAAAATGCTTAAACGATAGAGACGCCCATCGACGTCCTCTCTCCACAGTGCTCGGGTGTGTGTTTGTCGAGAAGCATCGATGTGCGTTTTGCATTGCGAGCGTTTCACAGTATTTGGGACAAGACGTAGGTACAAGTGTCGACTGTGCCTGCTATTGTGGAAAGGCCGCCGAGCGGTCACCAGGAACGCCGTGCGTGTATAATCAACGCCAGCAATTAACGCAGACGTAGATGGTCATGTTTGTCGTGTGAGCTTCTCTGCAAACGCTCGAGAATGAAAGATACTTTGAGATTTGTGTCTGGATTAGCGTATGAGGAAAGATTGGTGGCGGTACGACTGCCAACCTCCGAGTACCTATGCTGTGATGCTACGACATTCTTCTGCGATTAAGTAGATTATTTTTATTTAATATTGCATAAAATCACTTGAGTATTAATACTATTATATATCTAAATTTAGTTGTGAGTTAATACTGATTCACTGTAGGGAGAGCTCGTATGTTCATATTGCAACCGCGCGTACAACTTTCGTCAGCCCGTGAGCAACGCAATATACCTTGGGAATACGACCCTTTGACTAAACACGGCGATCGCGTTGCTGCTGTGGGAAATTGCAGTAAAAAGAGGAGGTGCGGGGCCGTATGCAGCGGCGCAGTGGATAGCAGTTTCCCACAGACGAGTGGAAAACGTGAAGCCGCAAGTTCCATACATACTACAGGGGAGCCGCACCCTCATACCGGCCGACTCTCACTGTCTCGGCAGCCGCCGTCCGTCCCTCCGACTTCGTCTCTGCACGCCTCACGCGTCCTACCTGCCACTTTCTTCTCATCCCAGTCGGAAATTTTTGAACAGACACCTGGTATCTGTAGAAGAGAGCATCGAATGATATCGGCTATTTGCGTGAATCTTGCCGATTGGGAACTTTTGTGACCATTGCTTTAACCTTTTACAGTCCCAATTACCCCTGCATTTTGTCACGTGTTGCGAAATGAAATTCGGCAGACTGAATAATCCGTAGGAAAAATCATCCCTTGTGAAATTTTTGGAGTTACAAAACAATAAAAGCACCACCGCGCGACTGATGTAAGGTTAAACATCTCAACTTTTCCCAACGAGACACATATGTGCCTATGTCTCCTTTCTTGCAATTTTCTATCCAACATTGTGCCGGTATGTCAAACCCTTAAATTCAGAGGAACCTTAACTGGGCAGCCACTAGCTAGCCTATAGAGTTTGCTAACATTTTTGGCAATTATTAAAACTCAGCAAAATACTGTCTCTTGGACGGTCCTAAGTAGCAATATATCCATCTGTTAACAGTGACGGTAGGTATGTCATCTTTGTTTTCGTTATCTGCTGCGTGCGTACTTTAAAGATATCAATATCATATAGCAAATGTACACAGTTGATATATTAGGCGACGAGCGTGGATATGAGAGATCACAGTGTCATATTCAGCAACTGGCAGTATGATTAGACAAGCAAGGATCTACACATAGCTACTTCCCTAAATATCTTTATCATCGACCAAATTTGGGGGCATGTTTCTTTTTAGTCTCCCTAAACTGGAATAATTTCCGCTCTAATCACAAACTGCCTCCTTATCTCATCTTTCTTCCTCTCATTTGGCTGCAGCACAATCTGTGGGTAGGGAGGCTTAAGCTACCTGTGATCATATCGATAATCACAATCTATAGTAATAACAATCTATATTGTAATTCTGCTTGAGACTCCATCCGTACGTCCGTCCAGTGTCTGTACGTTACGCTTTTCAGTGTTAGGTTTCGAAGCAAAGACATGAAGATCATGTCACACTTATCTTAGCGACGGTTTTTATTCTGTTTATCTCGACGACATTACGGTAGGTACTGTAGTTCAGAAGGGGTGAGATAAGTTAGAATCGCTGCTTCAGGTTAAACTAAGGTAGCTAAGTGACAACATTATTCAACCGCAGAATTTGCACG
The DNA here is from genome assembly GCA_001587735.2 of Parhyale hawaiensis. NCBI lineage: Eukaryota > Metazoa > Arthropoda > Malacostraca > Amphipoda > Hyalidae > Parhyale > Parhyale hawaiensis. Next base: position 21,948,229 of record LQNS02000210.1, on the reverse strand, counting down.
GGTCCTGCTAGTACTAAAATTATTGTAACTATAATAATACTTGTGTGTGTAATAATTACAGTCGAGTTAGTCACTCTTACTCGTGTAGTTCATTGTCACACAGTCATGTAGCTTCTTCATTGCATTTGTACATCCAAAGCACGTATTGTCATGACACTCATTGTAAGTGCTCTTCTCCCCTGCTGCTGTTCTAACGGTCTGAACTTGACAGCGTTTGATGGCCATTTGCTGACATTTGTAAGCTGGCATTGTAATAGCTTCATCGCCAGCTGACCTTCAAAGTCTCTGGCACGTAACGCACTTCGAAGGACGACCGTAATAATGGTTTCCTTATCTGAAAATATGTAAATGGCGAAGGAACGGTGTGTCATTAGGACAAGGAGGACTTTTTGTCTTTGAAGTTTATGTGTGGTAATTACTGTAGCTATAGAACGGACGTCTGGGGTTGGTACAAGTCGCCATCTTGCCACTCGATGTCGTTGTTGTGCTGGCTCTTCCAACTGTATAGAGGTGCTATTATTTTACAGTTTCTAACAATCGGTACGCTTGGTGTATATTTTCAAGAACCTTAAGCTATTGCAAGAGGCGAATGTTGCGTAGTCGCATAGTAGATCGATTCTTGTTCGTATTAGTTTAGCTACTCTTCGCTTGTGACTTTACATGCGACTTTCAGTTCCGTGTGAAATACTTTCTTTGCGGGAAATGCTTCGTCTCCTCACAAAATGGCTGCTTTTCGCGAAGTAGTTTCGTTGCCGCCCGCTTGCAATAGTTCGTAACCTAAATTTGCCTTGTGATGGTTACTTATTGGTTTAATTCGTTCTAGGCCTATAGACTAGTTTCTGATCTGTAGTTGGGTACCCGAAGTAAATGGAATTGAAAGGTGAGAACATTACATCAACAGTCTTACCCGACACCCGAGTGTAAGTTAACCATTCACTACGTGGTATAATAAAAAGGAGAACCAAGCTATATATAAAACATGTTTACTGATAAAAGGCAAACGTTTCGGATTAAAATAAATCCATCTTCAGTGCTGAAATATCAAGAAAAGTCACGAAATATAAATTGTGAAAATCAAACCTAGAAAACAAAGCGTTATAAATGTTTTCTCACCTACCTATAGAGCTTAAGCAACAGTTAAAATGAAAGATAAACAAACCTAACTAAGTATTTTTAGAAGCACAGCAGACTGACAGTTGTTCAGATTTGGTTTGTCCATGTGAATAAAAATAGATTCTAATAGCCTAAGATCTTGCACGTCGTTTGTACTTCCTATTATAGAAAAATTATTGCACTTAATTGGATGAAATTCATTTAAACTATGGCAACGGATGGCTGAATTTGTAGGTGCGGGTAATTGTTGCCCTGTGCGATGCAATATGCCCCGATGTTGAGCTACCCTAACGTATAGCTTTACGGCAGTTCTGCCCACGTACCTACAACAGCTGGCAGCTGTCACAAGTATATCTGTAGACAACGTTAAAGCGAATGAAAGCATCAACAGGGTCGTAGCGTGGTTCACTATACGTGGTTATCATATATGATACGTACCAATAGTGTTATATAGCTAAGGAAATGGCAAGATTAAATCATGCAGTGAAGTGTTATACCTACTTTGGCTTTATTTCGAAAACTGAGGGCTGCCCATGACCGTGTCGCGCCATGTCCTCGTGGGACTGATTTTTGGCAGTGAAACTCGTTCTTACTGTTCGAAACTTTTTTTTTCCTTACGGTAACCATTGTAATTACATTTCTCAAGCTAAACTTTGATTCAATGTGATTGGGCCAAGAAAAATTATGTAGCGTTTCCTAATATGTACGCAAATTCGTTACAGTACTTATCAAGAAACATTTCCGGCAACTCTAAAAGATTTGATAGCTAGGCCGAAACATTATAAACGGCTTCGGGCTGAGAAACTTCAGTCTTCCTAAAAGGATCTTTGCAGTGCTGCTGCTGAATAGGTAGTAGCTACTAGGTACCACATCAGGGTGTCTGTAGCAGTCTGGAGAACAGGGACAACTCAGGCAAAAAGGGACCAGGAATCAAATTACTCTGGGAATTTCTTCTGGGCAGTGGATGGTGCTCATTTTGTGGGTTTATCTTTATGAATGTGGCGTACCTCCAGGGCCTGAGCCATATATGGATTATTTGTTCTGCAGTGCCGGGGAATATGGACGACTGTCTAGCTCTATTTTGCAATAAAGCCTAATATTATGAGGGTGATTTGTAACGGTTTCAGTCCCATTCAGCCCACAAGCCATTGGTAATCACATTATTTGAGAGGAAAATGGACAATCGGACATTCAGGAAGATTTAAGCAAAATCAGGGAAAACTTAGGGAATTTCAAAAGTCCTTGTCGCTAGACGCCAGGCACATGATACGGTAGGCAACTTAGTGAACTTCGGCAAACTGTGACAACTTAGTTAAGCAAATTAAACTAGTCTACAGTGTGGGTCTCATGACTGATAATCATGTCAGCCTTTTTCCGTCTACCTACCTACCTGAACTAGTCCTTCACCGAACACGCTGATTATTATTCTTCTATACCAAGATGTTCAGTGAATATTTCAGGACCTAGCAATTCGTAGAACGAAAGCAAGTCACTCATGAGTGCCGCGGCAGATCAATACCTACTACCTATTCCTGGAGCTGCAAAGTTGAAGACGCGCAGGAAGACGCCTATTAGCGGTCTGATGCCCCCTGTACGGCTTTCTTCTGTATCTGAGGCGAAATATCAAGTGCCTTATCAGTAACTCGCAGTATACCAGAAATCGTTGCATGTGCCGAACGATAGCGACGGCTGTACGATGCTCACCCACCCACTTACTGGTCCTGCGGCAGTCTCGTGTTTTTGCTCTCCACCTCCCCGCCATGCACTTCCTTCTTGTTACTTTCCTGCCTCCTCTCATCCTCCCCGCCGCTCCTCGCTCTCCCCCGCTCACCTCCTCATTTCCGGCAGACCAGCTGCGGCTGCAGTCCTCCTCGTCTCTACGGTATTGCATCTTCGTGGCTTGTATCGGCCGATAGGCTAATATTGTGAGTGAGTCTGTGATGTGCCGTTGCCGTATGCAACCTTGGGCCTACAGTGTGTTTGTAATTTGTTGTTGCTGCGTGCCTTCGTGGGCTTAATAGTGCGAGTTTGTATGTGTTGTGTCACTGTCTGTTCTGTGTCACTGCTGGATGACTTCTGGACCTGGACCTAATACTGTTCCGCGAATTGTATTGTTGTTGCGTGCCTCCTTGAACCTTATTTTATGAATTTGTTTGTGATGCGTCGTTGCTATATGCCTCTTTGCCCCTAATCACTCAGACATATTATACTCTTTTGGATGGTGAAGCCAAAACTTTCAACGTTTAGCGTACACAGGAAATTATTTATCGTCGAGTTCTAAAGTTGCAAAGTTCAGTACTCGGAAATGTGTGATTACTTGAGTTAACCTAACCCTGTATGGTCTGTCATATGTGGTACCTACGTACCGTATCTATAATTGTGTTACACCGTACTTACGAGTAAATCAAGACTATGGACTTACATAGACTACCTAGGTACTCATTCTGTTTCCAGAGGAATAACAGTATAGGTACGTATCATATTAGCTAAACCATGCAGTGTAGCATCGCCGCTGTTCACCTCCTTGGGCCTCATAGAACCACTAATTCGCTAGTGATCGGGGCTAAATTAACTCATTAATATATCACTGATTTCATCTTGATTGGAAAACAAAATTCAGTGACCATGTCGGTCTCGTGTAGCTATCCCTACTGTGTGGTACTACTGGACCCATCAATGATGAGTATGGTAGGGCTGTGTACCTCTGTTCCTCAGTAGGAGGCCTGGATATATAATTTCAACTTCTCGCTGATGTTATGGGGAGTTCCACCCCTAGAGGACCCAGTACTGCTGATAATACATATATTACTTTGGTCTTTCTCGATTTGCTGTTTCGGTGTGTTGATCTACTGTGGGATCTACAACTCTCTTGCTTTTTATCTGAAATACCATTTGCAGTGATCAGGGCAGGCTTAAATTAATATCTTTGTCAGTAAATGGCTCCTCCTTCAGGCAATGCTTCACAAACTCTTTATAAAGTAACTCGTCGGACAAATATATCTACCGACTCTCTGATATAGCTACCCCGTCAACTCACAGCCTATCAGCAAATCAACCATCTAGTGCATCAACAAGGTATTTCTTTCGACAGACGTTCGTTGAAAGAATAATACCGTACCGGTAGCTAGTACTATCAGGATAATGTTAGAGAAGAAAGCTGCCTGAGACTGATCCTAAACTCTAGCCGGACCCACTTCACATCATGTTTGCATAGAAATATCATTTGTTGACATTTTTACAAAGTACGGTAGCTACCCGGGACCGTATTGGATCAAAGGTAGGTAGTTTGAGAGAGTAGCTATATCCTTATTTTAACGCCGGAGTCAACTCTACTATTCAAAAAAGAGAAACAATGATGCATGACAGTTTAAGTTATGATTGATGTCTATATGAATTACGCTCGTCCTCATAGGGTAAACCCAATACAGTACCTACTTCAACCTGTGGCCTTACGGGCATGTTTTTTTCGTACCAAATTGCGTAATTTCCTCCCTTCGTTCTTGCTTCACACCATTACCTATAATCGTTCTCATAGTTCTTCCTCTTCTTCCGCGACGTGCTGTTTCCATGCGCCGCGATGTTCCGTGCATGGCTTGCTCGTCGTGCTTGGCGTACCGCGTGTCCTTGTTGCTTCCTCTCTTTGGGCAGTCACTTGTCTTGCGGGGGGGGGGGGGGGCGCCAGACGACCTGAAGCCTGCATTTAACAAACTTGGAGAACGTGTCAGTAGGTATAGGGACGATAGTTTCAAGTAGCTGTCCTGGATGTGAGACCTGGGCACTAGCTGTACCTGTAGTAGGGAAGAAATTCTCGAGTGTTTAGCCTATTCAAACAACGGGCTACTTTCCTACGTGTATAATGTCTAGAAAATAGAGTGCTACAAAACTGCCCCTCAAAATTTCGAGTGAAAAGTTATTTGTGAGTTGGCAGTTTGAAAATTTGAGTACAGTCGCATCCTGCTGTCGAATTTTCAAATAAAGGATGTTGTAGGCCTACCTGCATCATGAGGGCACGAGATAACATTCCTAATGCTGAACCTATGCATTATCAGCTATACCAATTGCTTGCATTTTATAGCAGCATTACAAGTTACATATGTTACATAGTCTAATGGGGAAGGAATGAATGAATGACCCACATTAGGGATAAGAAATGAACTCCTTCCGATGGATCAAAATCCCAGTTCATTCCTTACCCCTGCTGTGAACCTTTCATTTCTTCCCCCACTTGACTATATTGTTTAGAGGTGCGCCTCTTGGAAAAAAATTCGATTCCATCGCTTATAAATTTTTTTTAACGGCGTGCCGCTTGAAACTGAATTTTTAGAGGTGTGGCCCGTAGAAAAAAACCGAAACAGTTTTGCTATGGTGGGCAGCCTTCACTGTGCATGGCCGTAGAGCAGGGTTGATGATTTTTTTTATTTTTCATATTTTCTTAATGTGAAATTATACAACAATTCTTCATAGTTCTTCTACAGTGTGCTACAGATAATACTTTCTCATAAAACAAGTGCTTTCCTTGTGCTTAAAATTTTCAACACACAGTGAACAACATAAACTAAGGCAATTACAAAAAAAATCCAGTGTGTAACTAGCTGCAAAATCTAGTGTAGTAGGTGGTGGAGTAATAATTAGCTATCAGCCACGCAATTTCTGAGAAAATAATGGTAAAATAGATTCAAGCTTGGGGATGATAGGTAGCTTACTCAGTAAAATATACATGCTGGTAGGTGAATGATTTTTTCCGTTGTTTAACCAATTTTTTCCAAGAGTCGTGAACAAGTTCAAGTTGTTTGATTGGGTAAAAATGCAAATGAAAAGCAAACCTAATTTAACAGGAGATTCATAGCATCTCACTGTACAACTGTGAAGACAACACTGGAAGGTAGCTAATGACTAATGATACATAAATATTTCTGCAGCATCAGTAGCATTAAACTATTTAAATAGCTACCATAAAAATTCAAGCATGAACTATCTCTTGTTTTAATTATGTAACTAGCTATGTAGAGATATAGGTTAGGTTGATGAATTCTATTAAGAGGAACCTTAGGTAAGGTGAAGAAAAAATGGTGTTGTGTTCCATAAATGCCTGTAACAGTAACTCATTTGATACCGTAGTGTAAAAATATTCCATATCATGAAAAATGATATAAAGAAAGAACTAAAAAATGATGATATTTTATATAAAATCGATTGATTTATTCAGTTGGTTCAATCAATTAGATTTAATTTTAGCCACCTCTGGTAAATGCTCATAAGAGTTAATCATTTGATAGTGTAAAAATATTCAATTTCAAAGAACAGTGAAATAGAGCTATAGCCTACATAAAAAATCATAGTATTTTTTATTAAAAAATCAATTGATTTAGCTAATCAATGGCTTCAATGCCAACCCCGCTGCAATGGTAGTAACCTAGATTGTGGCTCATTAGATGATTGATTTGATTTTATCGAAGCATTGAATTACTTAAACACCATAAAAATTTGAATATAAGCATGTACTTACTTTTGTTTTAATTATGTAGCAAGCTGTGTAGAGGTATAAGTTATTGAATTCTTTCAAGGGGAACCATTGATATGTTAAAAGATAGAATTTGTGTTGTGTTGCATCAATGCTGATGAAAGTTAATCATTTGATAGTGCAAAATATTCTATTTCATGAAAAAATCAAATAGCTACACAAAAAAATGATTTTTTATAGAAAAATCAATTGATTTAATCCGTTGATTAAATAAATTTGACTTAATCAATGGCAACCCTGCTGCAATGGTAGTTACGGTACCTACTTAATGTGGCTCATTTGATGATAGATTAGATCAAGTCAGAGTATCGAAGTATTTAGGCTAAATATGAAAATTTTAGCCTGCGCTTCCTCTTGTTTTAATTATATACCGTAGGTAACTCTATAGAGCTATAAATAAGTTGTTGAACTCTATTTAGGGAAACCATAGGTATATTGAAAGATAGAACTGGTGTTGTGTTGCATAAATGCTCGTAAGAGTTGATCATTTGAAAGTGTAAAAGTAGTCCATTTCATGAAAAAATTAAATAAATAAAAAAAATCATGATTGTTTTTTATAAAAAAATCAATTGATTTAATCAGTTGAATAAATCAATTTGATTTAATCAATGCCAACCCTGCCGTAGAGTGCCACCATGCAGTGTTCTGGTTATGCGCATATCTAAACATATAGGTACTGGAGAGTTCGCAACATGCAAGCTGGTAGGGTACCTATAACAGTGAAGATATCCCACAAGATCGGTCATGCATGAGGGAGTTGCAGTACAACGTAGCTATTAGTTAACTCCTGTATCAACTACATAAAACCTCGGCATTCTTAACAATGGCACCATATTATACGCGACCGGACGTGATTGCATGCTTGTCAGAAACATGCAAACCTAGTAAAATAAGAACTTAGATTAGCCTTTCATTATTATTATTATTTTCTTTTACCTACTAAGCGTTAATGAGCAGATTTTCTTTTGCCCTACGTTGCGGTAATGCCTCCGTAGGTATACACTACATAGATATAATAATACGATTAGTTAACTACAGGAACAATATATGTTTTGTTGGATTCGCGCTCGCGAGGGGATTCCAGAGGTTTATCTTGGGCTAACTTTTGCATTCAAGTAAACTTTCCTCCGTGCCAACATTTTATTGTTGGTGTTATTACCTACTTTATGATCATTTCGCTACTTTTCGTCTTCTTGCTGTGTTAACTAAGGTACCGGTATTTACGTTACTATTCCTTATTTGACAGATTTCATGTTCCTCTCTTTCGGTCGCAGCGAACGGAGTGGCCAGCGATGCTTACACTACGAACGTAGGTATCTACGTATATATCTCAGACCACACACCGTACACAGACCACACCATACATGTATGGCGTGGTCTGTGAATATACATATAGATTTCGATTAGAAGCAGTCAAAGAAATTTTGATACCCACGACAAAATTTCTTTAACTGCTTCTAATCGAAATCTACATTTATGCCATCTAAAAAAAAAAAAAAAGAATACATACAGTACCAACCGTTCAAAACTAAGGGACAAATTTTCAAAATGGCATAACTTTTTTCTAACCATGTCAGGTACGGTACTTCTTCTATTGCACACAAGGTTATTAGCCAGTAAGATGTTGATTATTGTGTTAAAATTTGATACATGTATGAAGGATAATGAAAAGTTATGAACGAAAAGCTTTTCTTTTTAAATTTCTAAGGGCCAAAAAAGGAAAATTTAGTTAATTTCTTATTCAGTCCTTATTTCTTTATTTACATCGAAGACAACGTTTCGTTTGACACTGCCATTTGTAAACATTGCTGTTCGTTACATGATGGCACCACGTCAGAAAGTTGATTATATCCTGTTACAAGATATCAAGTTGCAGAAGAATAATTTCGCTATTAGAGAAATTTCTGAGAAGGTAAACCGTTCGAAAACTGTTGTGGGCAGAATAGGGAAGTCGTACGATGAGACAGGCTGCATTGGTGCCCCTAAAAAAGCGGGCAGGCCCCGTAAAACATCAGTTAGAGAGGACAGAGTCATCCAGCGTACGTCATTGAAGGATCGTTTTAAGTCCTCAGCTGCGATAAGTGAGGAAATGAATGACACAACATTTATGAACGTCTCACGTCAGACCGTTTCCCGGCGCCTTCAAGAAATAGGGTTATTTGGAAGACGCCCTCAGAAGAAACCGCTTATGAGTGCCATGAACAAGGAAAAGATATTAGATTTTGCAAACAAGCATGTTAACTGGTCCCATGAAAAGTGGGCTAGTGTTTTTCAGTGATGAAAGCAAGCTCAATTTGTTTGGTAATGGTAATGACGGTAAAAACTTTGTTAGAAGACGTGAAGGTGAGAAATCAAGTGTAAAGTGTACCTACTAAGAAGACTGTGGCGGCGGGAGCGTGATGGTTTTTGGTAGGTATGTTCTCTAGTCAAGGGACATCGCCTCTCGTTCGTTTGCAAACCCGTGTGAATGCTCAGGCGTATAAAAATATGTTGGAAGGTATTGCCGTCCCTCATATTGTAAATTCAGGTGTCCCCAGCCCTAGACGTATTCATGCAAGAAAATGCCCCCTGCCACAAGGCAAAGACAGTCATGAGTTACTTTGCGCAAGATCTCGAAGTTATGGATCGGCCACCACAAAGTCCTGACCTAAAGCCAATCGAAAATCTTTATAAAAACTACAGGTCAAAGTTATGGCAAGAAACCCTTGCAATACGGAGGATCTTTGAATGAAACATGTTCAAGAGGAATGGGCGAAAATTAGGCCTACTGTTGATTGTCAGAGTCTCATTCGGTCATGTAGTCGACGATGTGCAGCTGTAATCGAAGCAAGGTACTATTTACCAAATTATCCAAATATTGATTGATCACCACCATTTTGTTAAATATTTCTAGCAAAATATTGAGTTAAGTGCATTTTTGTCCCTTAGTTTTGGACGTTATAAATTTCAAGAGAAATGCTTTTCATTCATAACTTTATTATCCTTCATACATGTCTCAGATTTTAGTATAATTATCAACATCATTCTGGTTAATAGTGTGCAAAGGAAGAAGTACTTGGCAAGGTTAGAAAAAAAAGTTATACCGTTTTGAAAATTTGCCCCTTAGGCCTAGTTTTGGACGGTAGGCCTACTGTAAATAATACGAGTGAAATGCAACACTTACTTTCTTGCCCTATATATTGGGGACATAGCATAGGCCGTAGGGTTAGTTTATTGGGATGCCACGCCGCTGTAGATCTCATTGGTCACCATCGCCTTAGCTAGGCCTCTCTGACTTCTTGCCTTCATTTCATGTTCATGCTGTTATTTATCACTTTGTTTTCTGTTCTTCCTCTTCTTTCCTGACATGCTGTACCCATTTGCATTAATTCTGTATTCCACTTTCCTCTGGACGTACTATATGTAATCCTTTCTACGGTATGGTACCTACCTATAGCCCTTGTTGGCCGATACGTCATGGTAAAAAAGCTCACAGTAGGCCTAATGATAACTGTTAGCTACATTGATTGGTAACCTGCTTTCTTGCATTTTAGTTTTAATAATGAGCTGGTTAGCCTCGTTTGTTCACTGACTCACTGGCGTTTCCTGGTTACGCAGGTCAGGCTTTGTACTCCCCATTGCCTTCAACATATACGTCGTCATCACCTCTGGCTTCACTGTAGCAACATCAAAAAGAATTGCCAGTTTAACCTCTGATTATTTTCCCTAGAAGAAATTAGAGCAGTTGGCCCGTGTAGCAAATCGGCGGACCCCACATTAAGGATAACCATGACGAATCGATTTCAGAAGCTTGCCACAGTCCTCGTTTCTGGCATTTATTTGCCGTGACGGTGAGTTCTACCTTGGTCAGAATTTTCGTTCCTTGTTATTGGCCTTTTCGAAAAATACTCCAAAGTCACCCTCGAGCAGCTCTCAATTCTGTCCTTGAGGCGGATTCCTTCGACAGCCTTTTGGTCCGCGCCCGTGCTACTCAGTGTCCGAAGTTTTTGTCGTGTCGTTGAAAACACAGTTGAGCCTCTACCAAAATAATTGTTGAAACGTAGCTAGGTACCTTTAAGGGGATCGTTTACAAATTTTGGAATTTTCTTCATTAGTGGTCCGATCTTACTGAAATTTTCACATAATATGTAAAATTAAAAAAAAAACACTTTTTATTCGTGTAACTTTTTCCATTTAGGCCTTAGTTTT
>LQNS02000210.1:21907689-21922689 GCA_001587735.2 Parhyale hawaiensis | reverse complement strand
CACACTGGCTATGCTTACCACGCGCGCACCTGGGAAATGAGCTAGCGACAATACTGCGTGGTCACTCTTATAGACTGGGGCCTAGGTGTGGCTGCTACAGCACACAATGGTGCACATCCACAACAGCTTGTGCAATTTTCTTGAAGATCCGTTCAGAACTTTTTGAGTTATACTGCTAACAAACGTTATGACAAACATGAGTCAAACATACAAACGAACACATCGATCTGCACTAAAATTTAAGTATATACGTACCTATGTCTTTCAACATTACTAACAGCCCCTATAAATTTCATAAAGATCCATACATTATTTTTTGAGTTATTGTGCTAACCAGCATGAAATTAAAAACCGTGACAAACGAACGAACCAACAAACGGATCATTACCAAAATTTGGTCATTTACTCTTTGTTATATACCTAACAACTCATGTTAATTTCATAAAAATCCATCCATAACTTTTTGAGTTATGGCATTGAGAAAAGTGAGGCAGACAAACAAACGGATCCTCACCAAAAGTTAATCATCTGTTCCTTCTAACACACATAACAATCCCTGTAAATTTCGTCCAAATCGGTTCAGAACTTTTTGAGTCATCTTGGTGACAGACAGACAGACGGATAGACAAACACGACGAAAACATAACATCCTTGGTGGAGGTAATTATCGATATCTGAAAGTAGGTTTATTTAAAGTTCAGATATTTATAAAGTCATTCCAATATCCACATCTACTTCGGCGTACATGCACGTGTTTTTTTTTTGTAAAAATATATAGCTTTGTCTGTTCATAGATTTCTTTTGAAAATATAGCGAAAGAGAATAGCATAGGTTACATAGGTATCGTTTACAGCAAACTGACCAACAGGCCCATTCCCACAGAAGAGCCAAGGCCTAGGCTTCGGTCTGCTGTGAGCTATACCAATACATCCAAAAAATCATGGTCATCTAACGGCCAAACTGGTGTGAATTTCACCAGTATTTCCAGCTGCAGCTAATTGGTTGCGATTATGAAGGATTTTGCACAAATTATCTGGGGGATGAAGCGGTTGGAACTTAGCTACGAGTCATAGAGGCGGGATTCGAAGCCTCAGAGAGTGTTGCTCACTGTACTTGTCGTGCCGATTGTTGGACTTGTTTACAGTGCTAACCTGGGTTGTGGAGTCGCATGGCTATGGTCCGACTCCGACTTTTGGTCCTCCAGGTTTCCAACTCAAATTTTTGTTGGGAGACCGACTCCCGACTCCGTTTCCCCATACAATTAGCATTTAGTACCTATGACCATTAATTTTAACCTATTACTTTTTACTAACATATTTCATATAATAAGCTAAAAAGAATATTTTTCTCGTTTACGATTTTCTATTTTGCATTATAAGCACCATTTGGGAACCTTAATATTGGTATATTTATGAATCATAAATATTGAAAAAATGTCTCTTAGGTAAAGCTAATAGGTACCGGTACTCTACCAATTCCAAACAAAAAAAATTTTCTTAGTATTTGCGGTGGAATCCTGCTTTATTTGCGGTACCTGAAGTCTGAAATTATTGACTTGTGTATAAAATATAAAAATAGGCATTAAGCTAGACTCTATACATGGACTAGGCTAAGCAGGTAGGCCTTCCTACTCACTGTGAATGGTAAGCAAATGAATTAAGCGATTTGTACAACTGAAGACCAAAAATTCAGAAAAAATAAAATATGTAAAAGATATAGCTAGCTATTTTGTAAAATGGTTTTTCGGAGTCGGACTTGGACCTCGACTCCTTGAGCCAGTGGGCTTCCGACTCCACAGCCAGTGGGCTTCCGACTCCACAGCCTTCGTAGCTCCGACGACTTCCGAAGGACATCTATTGCGAGTGTTTACTATGAACTACAAGAAAACTGCTAATACGTAATAGTCTACTGTGGAAAAGCCTCGCTGTCGCTGGGGGGGGGGGAAGGGGGGAGGTCGTTCAAGTCATGCAGGTGCCTGATGGTGTCTGTGAGTTCCCCTGAGCCGTCATCATTTCTGGAGAGGGACGATCGAGACCCAGCTTCTCAAGGCGACGCTCGCGTGGCCTCATGGCTTCTTGCACTGCTTTTGTGTTGACATTGTTGCTTTGCGTTGGGCTCTTCCCATTTTATCTACGTCTGTACAAAATGTTGAGACCAAAATTGAACAGCAAACTCTAAGTGAGGATGAACTAATGTTTTATGGGAGGACGGTTGGTATCTGAAGATTTGTACATCAAATTCCTGTTGGTGAATCGCACGGCTCTCTGTGCCATTTTTACTCTCTTCATTACTCGATTGGCTGTTACCTTATGCGTTTTCTTCTCCGTGGTTGGGTTTTCTTCTTTCAATGCCACCCTGCATTTCTTTTCCCTTTCCCCTTCTAGAAATACTGCGTTGTATCTTGGGAGGCTTAAACCGTCAACGAAATATCATATATAATTTTGATCGTTTTAGTTTCAAACGACCAACCTATATACACAACCGCTGGACAGATACACTCGCGTTAGACCGCACAACTCGTCTACTAACAGTTATAACTGTTGGTGCTGCGCCCAGCGCTATAGGTGCTGTTGTTGTCACCACACATGCTCCCATAGTCGTCTGTCCCGTGCACGTACGCGGATGCTGCATCCGTCCTGTGTTCTAAGAACTGCTTGTGTATCTCTCTTGAATAAACGTACTTTGTACAGCGCACGGTGTATGTGTGTGCATGCGTGGTGGAGTTGGGCGCAGTATCCTGCATGAGTCATTGCCGTGAAGGAACCAAGAACCGGTTGGGCCGCGGCGCTCCTTTCTTGGGGTGATGCGCACTGGGGCAGGAGGTGGCCGTCTGGGCTGTCGCGTCAAGTGTTGCACGATAGTTAAAGCGTCAACAGCTGTTGACAACACTTGGCATCACGATTGTTCAAGTGAACAACTCTTGTCAACGCATCGCCTCACGATTGTAAAGCCTAGGCAGTTGTTTGCAAGTTGGCAACGCATTGCCTCACGATTGTTCAGCGTAAACCGCTAGCTGTATACAACGCGTCGCCTCACGATTGTTCAGCCTAAATAACAGTTGGCAACACTCGTCATCCTTTATTCAGGTTAAAACCGTTTATGATAGGTAGCTACCTACTGGACGTCATTAAGGTATAGTCGAACAGCAGTTGACAGCACTCGGACTCAGTTGCCATCAATTACTTGAATATCCAGCCGTGCAACGGATTCCAGCGCCTAGACCTTGTGGCGGACACTCGTTGGGCTACTCGACCTTGGTGTTTTATAATTATTTCATACTTTGTTTGAACACTTACAAAAAGGTCTTGTTTATAGAGCTAGAGTACTGTAAATAGTTACCTTTATCGAAATTTTGTTGTACCGACCGTCCGTGCCACAATGCATCGTGAAAATCGAACATATGGTATGTGCGGATTAGCAACAGCGAACGCTTTTGCTTTGGAGGGACAGGTAAAGCTCTACATAGAGCTAGCTCTCAAAATTTGATATATTTCAATTTTATCGGTGTCGGTAACTACAAAGTAGAGCTAATTCTCTCCGTGTGTGCGGTCATGCCACTGTCTTAACGTTACACAACCATAACATAATTTTTGGCCGCCTCGAGCTATGTTGTACGGTTTCCGTTTTTGGAACGGCCCGGAGTTCTGTTGGGTAGCGGTGGACAAAAGCCCGACAAGCATCGCTCACAGCACTCGCGTTCCCCCTCAAGTGTCCCAGGCACACACCGTGTCTGTTGCTGGTCGTCACACTCGTTTGTGTAGCCAGGTGTGCCTTATTTGTTTTCCCTTCTACACCGTGAGGTGGGTCGCGGGCCGATGCTCTCACAAGACTTCACGGAGCCACTTTTTCCTTTCTTTTAAATGGGCTCCGTACGTGTGTGTGCGGTTGCGCAGAAATCCGCCAAGAGTGAAACGATTCCCAGCCAAGCAATTCTTTAAACTATTATTACTGAGTTAAATGTTCAGGTCTCTGAAGAATGACAATATTCTTGAACTTTTTGTGTTTAAAACACTGGACCTTGATGGGTTATATGCGCTAACTCGAGATGTCTCATCTTAACGGGATGTTCTAAAAGTTTTAGGCTCCTTGGTAACAGGACTGTTGGCACAGTTAGTTTGGTAAGACGAAACGTTTGGTTAACTTTATAGGGTATTCAGTAGCCTACCTATTCAAAAATTGATTGAAAAGAAAATTTCGTTAAAAATTACAGTAGGTAAGTACCGTTGTTCTCAGTACCTAGGTATATACGGGATACTGAGCGGTGAAGACTGTGTTGTTTGTACAATAACATGTACCGCAGTTTATTTGAAAATCAATGGGTTAAGATTTGAAAAAAGTCGTTCCTCCATAAACTTCATTTTATAATGCAAATACCGAAATCTGCGTGACTGCCCCCCGCGAACAACCTGCTAAGTTGTCCTGCCGCTTTCCAATTGGTTTTCTCGGCCTGCCACCGCCCCACATGCCGGCACCCAAATCTGCGTGACTGCCTCCCGCGCAACAACCTGCTAAGTTGTCCTGCCGCTTTCCAATTGGTTTCCTCGGCCTGCCACAGCCCCACATGCCGGCACCCAAATCTGCGTGACTGCCTCCCGCGCAACAGCCTGCTAAGTTGTCCTGCCGCTTTCCAATTGGTTTCCTCGGCCTGCCACAGCCCCACATGCCGGCACCCAAATCACGCCTCTCTCGTAAACGCCTAACGATCACCCCAGCTTTTCTGGCCTCCTGCTGCCGTGCCCTCTTTTTGCCTGCGCTGAACATGGGGCGCTCGCTGCCTGGGCTTACAGCCCAGCAGCCATCACAAGCAGGAGGCGCAGTTTCCTGCCGGGGTACTGTATAACGCCTCGTTTATTTTATTGCATGGCTCTGCCGTTTTCTGGCTTTGTTTTACATGCGCCCGTGTATTTTGTCTCTCTTTGTTCTGGTATTGCTTCGGTGTTCATTACGCTGCTAAATTACGCATTGTGCATTTCGTTATGCATTGTCGCTTTCTTGCATTGCAAATTCATCGCGGCTCATACTTTTTTACTTTGCTGTGCGTTTCTTTTTTTTTCTTTGGTGTGCATTGCGCGTCTTGAATTTTATCGTGCACTTAAACTTTCTACATTGCATCGCAGTGTACGCTTCACGTATTTTCTTCTCTGCTTTCCATCGCCATTTACGTCATTTCTATACCTTTCACTGCATAATGTGATAGCGAATTCATAGTTTCACTCTACTAAAAGCGGAATTTCTTTTACTGATCTCACTCTGTCACGTATAGCTATAGCTAATCGTGTGTACCTACTGTATTTCTGTTCTGCGTCGTAAACGGCACCTCACGTTTGTTAGCTTCATTTATATAGCTAATGCTCGGTGCAGTACCTAACTGTACATAATGTTCTTGTCCTGCTGGGCGTGAAGCTTAGTACCTACCTACCGTACCTACATCATAGCCCAAGCTTGTGCTCCGCTACTGAGTGTTTGCCTGGTTGGTGCTGACGGGCTTGAATGGTCTGCGTACTCGGCAGCGACCCCAGTTCACCCAAGTGCGGCTCATAACGTCACGGGCGAAGTTGGCATAAATAGGATATTGCCTGCCAAGTATGCGGGTACCTACAGTAGGCCTTACATACCGATTTCCCCGCCCAGAATACGATACACTAGGTAGACTATTGTAAATTCAATTCACTGCCTGCCAAGTATATCAAGGCGTATGGCAGACGCAGGGATAAGACTGCCTGCCAAGTGTATGAGTACAGCAAGCATAAGAGAGTGATTGCTTGCCTAGTATATAAGCACGGCAAGAAAACGATTGCCTGTCAAGCCTACGAGTACGGCAGGCATAGGAGAGCGATTGCTTGCTTAACGTACCGTACTAGCATTGGTACCCTTTCCGTCGGTTGCTCCATGTTACTTTATTGTGATTTCCTCTGTGCAGCTGACACTGCTACTGCTACTCTGTATGTGCAGCACTTTGTTGTGATATCGTGTGCGGAAATGCTTTTTAGCCTAACTACTCTCTGTTTATTTAATCGCTGCACACAGGCTTTTTTATTCATTTGTCATTGCAGGTACCTACCTACCGTATATCCTAAGTTTATTTAATGCCTTGGTTTAAAGCCGGCTATTTTCTTTTACTACAGTAATCCTGTTCCATTGTTGCTTGATGTTCTCAACGGTTCTTAGTGTAGACATCTTGTCTAACTGCTGCTGTTTAGCTAGGTGCTTCTGATGACCAGTGGAACCTGGACGTACGGCACCGCTACTTGACTGCTGCCTCTATAGAACTGCTAGAGCTAAGATGACTCAATGTTTCACTCACTGTACCGCACGTAACTAACTGCCCGTGCTAACGTGCCGTAATATCCGCAGGCGTCCATGGATCTGCCGCCAGACAAAGCCAAAGTGCTGCGCCAGTATGACGACACCAAGAAGTGGGAGATGATTTGTGACCAGGAGCTCGTCTCTGCCAAGGACCCGCCCTCTCACTATCTCCACAAGCTCAAGACTTACCTCGACCCCAAGGCTTCACGATCCTCCAGGGTACGTGCCTATCGATTGTCTTTTTTATTGCTCTAGAAACCGCTTTGTTAAGATTAATGTAAAGCTACCTACCTACGCGCTCTAAGGTGATGAGTGAAACCACTTGTGTGAAACAGCAAGTGAGTTTCCTTTCCTGTTTTCTCGTTTGTCGTGGTAATCTCGTACGTACGTAGGCTACGTACAACTTTAGTCGTTAATGTACGTCTTATTAGAGGGGTACCGATGATCAGATACCCATAATTTTCATATCTATTCTCAAGGAATTTATGTAACTATCATTTAACTCCATTTTAATCAAAATAATTAGCTATATTTCAACAATATAACCGAATTGATTTATGAGTTCGGTAGCTATCGTCTTTGATATTGCTTTTTTCTATTTTTTCTAAAAAAAAGTATCTGTACCGGTAAAGTATCGGCAATTTTTAGGTATCGGTATCGTTTTCGGCAGCAAAAGTGGTGTCGGTACACCCCTACGGTACTTCTTCTAGTTACTTATACAATTTATCCAAGTGTCATTCGTTTAACAACTAGCAAGGTAGCTATCGTTTATGTTTAGCACTACAGTGTTCAAAATTAATGGTAAAAATTTTTTTGCCTGCATTTACTAAATAAACGAAATGAACGAATCAAACCCAAGTAAACATGTTGCTTAACTATGATTCTTTCCGAATGTTTAGGTATAATTTAATCAGTACGCCTTCCGTCGGCGTCGATAACCTGCTGCGAATTCTTGGAGAGCGCTTTACAAGTCACGTATGATTACTTGGGGAATTTTTGCTCATTCCTTGAAAATTGGTGCCTTCAAAGCTTCTTCATTTTTATGATGGGAAGCAAAGAATGTGCGCTCTCTCTCTATAGCTATGCACCAAATGCTGAAATCAAGAGAATTAAAGTCTGAAGATGAAGGAGGCCGTTCTTCCTTGGAAATGAACTCTGGCGCATTGCTTGCCTACCACTCTTTAGCCCCGTGCGCGAGCGCAGGATGGGTGAAAGTTGTTTAGCATCGATTTAATTTTATAAACCTTCGAAATTTATGAATAATAAACAACCATTTGTGTAAATAAAAAGGTTGTAACGATAATTATTGAACACCCTGTTGTAGATAAGCTGGTCTGGTTAGCATCGCATCGTGTTATGCTCTGACCGCAAATTATCTCTCTTCACTCGCCATTTTCATGTATATACCTGGGAACTGGAATGTGCTTGTATTGCTGGTAGGTATGTACCTATTTGCGTTATGTCATATCCTGTTTGATGCAAATAACAGCAGACCCATGTATTCAATGTGGCCCGTTACTGGAATTTTTATATCTAACGTATAACCTTGCAATATTCTTGGCTTTTTTATCGTCACGTTTTGTACATAGCCTAGTGTGTCCTTAGTTTGGCGTAAGCTTGGTTTATGTATTGGTGATAACCATGGTAAAGTGGCACTTAACCAGCCAAATGTGTTCGGTCTCGAGGTCCTGGACGCTTGAATGTAACATACCTGCCAGTTGTAGTATATGCATTCAAATGTAGTGTAAATGTACTCATGTGTAATATAGCTATGTCTCAGCATTCATATGTAGGTAACATATGCTTATGCACTCAAGTGTAGGCCCAACATAAGTGCCTGCATATGTAACTTCTGTTTATGGTTGTCGCTCATATGTAGCATATATACTTATACATATATGCACGGTATGCACTCAAGTGTAATATACAGTGCCGGCAAAAAAATCTTTACACTTCAATGGAAAGAAAAAAATTTTACACGAGAATTGTGAGTTGGTATTTCGTTTGCCATACCCACCATACTAATAAAGCGAGAAGATGTTAGTGATGATGCATTCTCTCCGCCCACTCATAGCAAACGTCAATCACCCAGCCAACCCTCAGCGAGGATTGTGTGCTGCTGCAGTGAGGTTGATAGTGGGTCGCTCTAGCCGACGTGTTATTTTTACTTTCTTATAAGTTTGAATTCATATAACTTTACACCTACTGCACACAATGGGTCAAAAGATGCTTCTAACGGAAGAGCAAACCCTTGCGTTAACAATGCTAGAAAAGGGAGACTCTGTAATTGCCGTAACCAAAGATCTGGGTATGTCAAGAGAGACAATCCATCAGCTGCAGCGGTCGGGGACAAATTTACCAACAGGGACGGTACCTCAGAAGAAGTCAGGCTCTGGTCAACCTAAGAAAACTACATTGAGAACATATAGGTTCCTAAGCTTCTGAAGCGTGAGGTTATCCCAAATCATGCTTTGATTGTCATTGAACTCAAAAACGAACTCCCTGAGCTCCTCCAGAACGTCGTAACAAGGACAATTCACGATCGCCTGCAGAAGGACCTGGGTCTTCAAACTCGGCGTGCCAGAAAGAAGCCCATGTTCTTGTATCAGTCTCCCTTTGCTAGCATAGTTAACGCAAGGGTCTACTCCTTCATTTCGAACATTTTTGACCCATTGTGTGCAGTAGGTGTAAAAGTTATATAACTCCAAACTTATAAGAAAATAACATATCGGCAAGAGCGACCCACTATCAACCTCACTGCAGCAGCACACAACCCTCGCTGAGGTTGGCTGGGTTTGCTATGAGTGGGCGGAGGGAATGCTTCATCACTAACATCTTGTCACTTTATTATGTCGGGTAGAGCAAACTAAATTCTAACTCACATTTCTCGTGTCTTGCCATTGAAGTCAAAAGATTTTTTTTGTCGGCACTGTATGTACATGCACTCTAGGCTAATGCAACGTACCGTATAGCTAGGCACATGTATTGCATACCTATTAGCTACCTACATTACGTTTATTCATAAATAATTTCCGTTGGACCGGTATGGTCTTTAATTCGACGTATAATGCGAACCAAATTAACAAGTTTTAATCGGAGGTATTTTTACCATTATATTCAATGACTTTTTCTCATTTAGCAAGTAACTTTTTGATGCCATCCAAATAAAACGAAGACTTTCGATTCAAAGACAGCTTTGGATGTACTCTTTCACTTGATTGCCTTCAGTAAATTTTCTGCCTTGAAGATCATTCTGAAAAGACCAAAAGAAATGAAAGTGAATCGGAGCAGCGAGGTCAGTGGAATAGGCCTACGGTTCATTTGGTAGTACACACTACACACTAGCCGATTGCAAGATTTTTTCTTGCGTCACTTAACAGCATTTGGTCTTGCGTTGTCATGAGCTAGGATGGCAAGTGCTAGACGTTTATTTACTCTGATTTTACCTTCACACTCTTCAATTACTCAACGTAAAGTTAGCATTTAGTGTTTGGTTGTGGCCCAAAAACTCATGATGGAACGGAAATTAACATAAAAGAATCGGAAATTGTTCATGAATCAACCTGATGTAGCCTTTGCACTCGAATGTATATATGCACCCATATGTACATGCACTCATATGTAACACATGAAGCGCTCCAATAGAACATTGTACTTTCTCTAGTAAATGTACCTACTAAGTGCACTCACATGAAGTATAGCTAGGAACCGTATGTCTCACTAAGCATTTATACTGTAGTTATGTACTATATGCCTATGTAGGTACCATATCTATAACTGTGATAGATAAGGTACCTATGTGCTAATATTGACACTCACCTGAACATAACATTCATATGATGCACTAAGCACTCTTTAACTTTTTGCTACGGCAGCAGAGCAGTAGGCTAGGTAGCTATCAATCCACGGTATTATTGATTGTCCCTCTTACAGTTGTTTTGTGTGCAGAAACGGAGGATCGTTGGCGAGTCTACCTCGACACAAGTGCTCAGGGACCTCGAGATCTCCCTACGTACCAACCATATCGAGTGAGTGTTAGCTGCTCGGTAGCTGCTTGCGGTAGCTACCACTCAGGGGAGCATGGGGTGCACGGGTACTAAGTTTGTCGTGAACGCTAGGCATCATACCTAGTTATTGCTGCACCAGAAATTTGGGATTCTATCCCCGTTTGCCAGATTTTCATTTTGTTTAGCTCGCTGTATTTTTTTTTTTTCCTTTCTCGTCACGGGCACACGTATGCTTGGCCTTATGGTTAGGTTAGTTAGGTTCGGTCAATCATGTGTTGTGGGGGGTCGCGCCGTAGAGAATCTCATTGGTTAACTTCACACTACTCTGGTGTTGGGACGCTTGTCTTCGCGCCCACTGCACTTCTGTCCATATTTACCCTCCAACTGATGGTGCTCTTTGTTCTGTTCCCTCTTCTTTCCCGATTTGTCGTGAGAACAGCCTCGTGCCGGGGTGCCACGTTTCTATATCAGTGTACATACTCTGCATGCCCGTCTGTCTTCCCTTTTTTCAACATCGCGGTGTCTCTAGAGCGGCTTAAACGTACACATGTAGAATGTGATCCAGTAGTAGGTACCTATGTTCTCTTGTGCTTCGTTTCATTTTTTGGGTCTCCTGTACCATGGTTCGGAATTGGTAAGCTTATACTGATGCTAGTTTAACCAGTATGATAATTGAGTCAATTAACATTGTGCTTGTAATATTTTTCTACACGTTGAAGTTATTAACTTACGCTGCTGCAAGTGATATATGATCACTTCTATACCTAACTATATACTAATAGTACTGATCCTACGAAAGCGTTTTTTAGCCGCCCAGTACAAAGTAAAGCAAACACCATCGATTGAAAAGCCAAGCCCGTAGCATATCTATTGAAATTTTGCATAGATACCAATCTTCCAGAAAAATTATCAACAGTTAGGAACACTAAAAATATTAATATGTACTATATATAGGTAGTTCTCCAATGCCTGTTACTGTTCACAAATTAGTAGCTATATAATATTAAACTAAGATTCTTTTATGAGGTTAACACCAAATGGTATTGCCCTTGAATTTGCGCAACTGATGTATTTTCTCGTGGCAGATGGGTACGAGAGTTCCTGAGTGAAGAGAATCAGGGCCTGGACGTGCTGGTGGACTACCTCACCTTCCGCCTAATGATGCTCAGGTGAGTCCCTTCAGTCGCAGTTTGTTGCCTTTATGTTGTCTGTAGTGCTGTGCCGACGACAGCATACGGAACCCAGAATTATCGTCGGGACTGTGTCGCCGGCAGTATCGTGATGGCAGTCTGGCTTGTTGTCACTGATGGGTGCCGGTACGATATAGTCTGTAGCCTAGTTTACATACCTACAGGTAGAATCTGCGTGCCCATAAGTTAGGTTAGCCTATACACCTATTCTATCTGAATCAAACCTATCGTAAGCTATTCCTAACTAACCTAACATAGGCTATCTACTCTGAGCTAGGTACGTAGACTAGGCCTCATAGCTAAATAGCTACTGGGATTCCTGTGATGCGAACACGGGAATGAACAATTGTGAAAAAGGCTTTTATTATAATTAGAAGGGACCGCTGAAAACCAAACAGATAACTACCTGTATATTTTTGAGCCAGGTAGTGTTCCCACCCACTTGCAAGATTTTCCTCTCGGTCTCCAAAATGTATACCCTCAAGGGGCTAAGGATGAGCCGCAGGGCATAGAGTTCTATGTTAGCTTTGGTTGACCTGTCCTATGTTATGGAAGCAGCGCTCCCATAGGTACTCCGTAGGTTACCCTAGCCGTTAGCTAGGCCTTCGGGACGTCTGTCTGTCGTGTCGATTTTACTTCCTTCCGAATTCATATTCCTACTGATCTTACTTACGTCTGTTCTTCCTCTTCTTTCCCGATTTGTGCTCCCATGTGCATTCATCCTGTGTGGGGACACCTTTGACTTTCGTTCATGGGTTCCACGTTTCTGTCGACATAGGTATATCGAGACGGCGAGGTCTTGAAAAAAGTGTATTCCACTCTCACGTACAGGTTCGGCTATATTTTTAGTCAGCGGCGATCCCTTACTTCTGCTTCCACTGTTTTGACAACACCAAAGCTTTTGCTTTTCTCACCAGTAGTTTAGTTGTTTATAGTCAATATGTTCCAATTGAGTCTTGTTAGACCACAGTATTTCATGGCAATGTTTCTAACACAAGTTTGGTTATTTGAGGGTCATGAATGTGTTTTGCCATTAATAAGCCCACTGCCTCCGTTGCCACCGATACCTAGACGGCAACTGTTACGTTTATCCAAGTCCGGTGCCGTCATCAGGCTGCACGCTTCTGAAGCTAACGAATACCGTAACGAATCTAACGCCTCAATATTCATGTGGTTTGTAATACGGTCCCAAGTGCCTTCTCCGCAGGGAATGAAGCATCTGGTGCAGTTCCTGCTGAGAAGGTTAGTTTTGTAGAGTTAGGTAGGTTCTCTATATTTCCCCTTCTGTTCCGCGATGTGGGCCGCCGAATGGTGGTATACGACCCATCCCATAGGACTCCTGTCTGCTCCCGTGTGGGGGCCACAGAAGGGACCCCCCGCACGAGTGTTCGCTTTCTTCTGTCTTCTTCTCTTTTCGTTTTTCGTCTCCTTCTCTGTGCCGCACGGATGAGCGATTTCGTTTGATCGAGCCGTGTGAAGTTGGAAATGCTCGTGCCTTATTTCCTGCCAGACATGGTGCACCTGACCAAGATTGTTCTAATAGAACTCATTTGAGTTCGACTAAACTTCTAAACTATATCATACAAAATTGAATCGCTATTATATAGTCTTTGTATCTAATACGGTGGGAAAACCCACAATATAATAATGTGGTTTGTAATGGGCTGCTTGCATACGGCAGCTACATCTTCTTTTGACGTTATTCGATCTTGAAGGATTGAATGAAAAATTACATCAGCTGGCTGTGAAAATATTGAATTGGATTAGTTCCTAATTAATCCCCTATTGCGTGGGACTCCTACCTACTCCCCTGTCCGACCCCACAGCAGGGGCCTTCCGCTCGAGCGTCTCCACCTGTCTACCACCATTTTTTTTTTTTATCCTTAGGAAACAGTGCACGTCGTTGGCTAAGTTGTATCGCCCGTTTTAGACGCGACCAGCGTGGCGTGTATAAGTTATTGTAAGTTGTCCATTATACTAACTGTCGAGCAGGTAATATTCTGTGCTACACCTATCAGACACGAACAGCGTGTGCGGGAGAGCATGGAGGAGGACTCAGGCTCGGAGAACCACAGCAGCAGCGGTGGGGGCAACAACAGACCATCGCTAGAGAGGATCAGCAGTCCGAGGATGAAGCGAGCTTCAAGGCACGTGCAGAAGCTCAACATGGGGGACAGCAAAGACGATATACACGTCTGCATTATGTGCATGAGAGCCATAATGAACAATAAGGTACGCTATTGGAGTCAGTTGTTTAGTTTTTTGCAAATTGGTCGTGCTGCTGCGAAGCCCCCAACACTACAGTGGAGTGCGCTGCATGTCTAACTTTTCTACCCAGGTAATTCTGACGTCAAACTAACAGTTGGTTTCGCGTAATTACAAAACTGTTTTAATTGACCCCCTCAGTAACGTTGGCAGTTGGCCATACTTCTGCTTAATGCGTTGTATGCCAATCAATTTTATCGAATTATTTCTTAGGTCCACTGTGCCAACCAACATTTAGTGTCTAGCGTGGCTTAGATTGTTTGAAACGTCGAGAAAAATTTGTAAAAGGCGGTATAGCGCCAACATAAAACTATCTTTAATGCAATGATGAAGTGGTGTAGATAAACACTTTAATCCACGATGATTGTGTTTTCATAATGTATTAGTATTTCCAGAATAAAACTCTATAATTATCTAACCTATATTTTTCATTCTTTGGTGGAAGTTCGCTTATCGTACAGAATTTTGATTTTGTCCCCTTCGTTGTACATACAATAGTAATAAAAATAGTCTGTTCCCTGTGTTTCCTATATCTTGGGATTTCTGAGTCTCAAGTTTAAACAGTTTCAAATGCCTTCCATTTCCCGAGGTGCGGATGCACGTAATTGATTGAAATGTATGAGAAACCCGATACCTACTTTATTTCAGGAAGATGATGAGCTCTCTGGACCTATACAGTACTCCCTATATTGCTCCATGCTCTTTTCATTTTGCGGGCGATTCCAATTGAGGATCAGTGTTAGAAATACATATTTAGCTTAGCTTTACAGTTTCTACTTAAATTGTAGCACAGTGTAATATAGACAAAGAAGTAGGTACCGTAATGAAAAAAACTGCATTTCTACAAATGGTGCTCATACTCGGGGTTGCAGAATCGGAGTCAAACATTTTTCGGACCCAGGAGTCAGAATTGGAGTTGATGCATCCAACTCCACTATCCGGTTTGTAGCCACTACACCGCAATGTACTAATCAATGTGCTTACTTCCCATTCCGCAGTACGGCTTTAATCTGGTATTTGATCATCGGGAGGCCATCAATTGCATCGCGCTCAGCCTCAACCATCACAGCTACAGGTTTGTCGTCACTTTTCAGCCCTATTTCTTAGCTACAGTAGCCTATGTCAAGTTCGGTAATTGCTGCAGTTAAACATGTACGGGGAAAGAGCCATAGTTACCGTATATATATATATATATATATATATATATATATATATATATATATATATATATA
>LQNS02000210.1:21856859-21874297 GCA_001587735.2 Parhyale hawaiensis | reverse complement strand
CAAGATTGAGACAAGTATGGAACTCACCTAGTGAGTTCACCATTAGATTGAATTTCCGGCAGAATTGCCGAGTGAAACTGCGTATCACTGCTTACATAGCGTCTTCGTGCCAGCTGCTGCGGTGGTTAGGCTAAGACTCTGATAATAATCATAGAAAATCGTGTGAGGACTGGAAGTTCCAGGGCAGTCAGAAGACAGTTGTCAGGGCCAGAACTGCCAGAAGTCCCCGCCGCTCCATGAAAAAGAAGGCTGCAGAGCTGCATTTTTCAATAGTAATAGTCATTAAGGCGAATTGTGAAAAACGACTTGGGATTTGGTTACCTGTAATTCAGGAAAAAAAAACTTTAGACTCGATAAATAATTATTTCAATGAAAAATAGACATGCAAGAAGTCGTGCACTGCATGCTTGACTTGGAAAACTTGCTGTTCACAGACGGAAAGCATTTTGCTCTTATGTTTATCCTTGAGCCTGTGGAACAGAATTTTAGCCACGCTTGTTCTACGATGCGTCTTCTCACACTCCCTGTACGACTCTGCGGCGTGTTTCCGACATTGGCCCAGATTCCTTATCCAAGCAAGAATGACCACCCTCAAGCCCTGACTTTAGCCCAATGGATTTTAGGGCCGGGTCGGCATCTTCGAAAGAAATCTCAGGAGTGTGAATGGGACAAAAAGAGCATATCTTCTTAACTGTTGGGGCAGTGTCTGTAAACTTCCGGTGTCGTAAAGTAACGAAGTGGATTTATTCAATATTCTTCGAGGTACCCTTACAGAAGGTGTAACAAACAAAAATCATTTTAAATTTATTGGCTGAGATTGAGCTAAATTATTTCGTTTAATCTGAGTAACAGAACTTTGGATCACCCTTCATCATAATATTTGTTGTTTCAGTCTCAACTGAATGACAACATAGAACAGCTCTATACAGCGACAGCATTCAGCTGAATCGTTTGGATAACGTGTCGAGAGCCATTGGTCCAAACTCCACACTGTTTATGTTCAGCGGTGCTGCCTTTTCCTGATGAGTAAAGGAACCTTACTTCGTGTAATTAGCTACTTTTTTACGGATATATGTGTCTTTTCTCTCTGTCCCTGTTTACTATTGACACGAGGTTGGTTACTAAGCAGGCTCGTCTCTCCCGTGCAGGCGGCTGTGATAGGAGAACTACGGGCGCGAGGTGTGGTGGCAGACAGGCGGCTGCTGTCGCAAGAGGATGTCTACCACGGCGCACTCGAGGACATCCTCATCGGGCTGCGGAACGAACCGTACCGACGTGCGGACGCCCTCCGCCGCAGCCACAGAAAGAGAGATGCTGCCGCTCGTCTGTCGCGTACCAGCGATGAAAACCTCGAGTTCTAGTGAGCTGTTAGATCCCGACAGCCCTGCCATAGTGGTGGTCGTTTTGTCTTCAGATGGCGAGCGAAATTGGTACGAGACCATGTTTTCCTGTTATCAGGAGCACTGCTACTCTATTGGCTATTTTGTTTTCCATTGACTAGTAGGTTCACTTCTATGCTTGCTCTTTATTCGTTCATAATTTTGTCCATTCCTGTTCGATTGGAAAATGTTGACGTTCCCGCTGTGGCATGAGTCAGGCTGTTGTGCAATGAATTGACTTATTTGACTGCAGTGTCGCCACTGACTTACGAATATATATATATGTGTGTGAGTGTGTTATGTATGCTTGTACAGTTGCGTGCAAATATCTCGTTTCCTTTTTTGTCTCTTGAGTCGTTCGTATTAACTGCCATAGCTGTTGTTTACTAGCTATGTACAATCTCTTCTATTCTTTGTAGCTTCCAGCATGTCTATGTCCGAATATATATCGCTCTAATTATAGGTGACGCTTGCGGTCAGTACCTACTGTATTCTGCGTTTGTTCCTAGTGAATCTCATTATTCTTATCTTGCCTTTCATTTCTGGGTTCAGTATTGATAGACTTTACTCATATGTTGACGGACGTATTGTGTAGATAGATGTAGTGTGTATAACGGAAATGAAGCCTGCGCATGCTGCCCAGTATGCCTGCCGAGGTGTCCCGCTCCGCATGTGTTTCTGGAGTAATTTGCAAAAGCCTTTGCAATATGTAAACATATCGTATCGTAACCGCACATATGATTGCACAAATTATATTAGTGGAAATTAATGACTAGCTGATTGGAATCGAGCTTCCCTAGCCTTCCTATTGGCAGTTGTACCTGCCATTGCGTCTCTTTATCTTAAGCTATGTAACTGTCATGGGTAGTTTTAGACTGTCGCTGCTTAGTGATAATGCTGCTACGCTCACTGATTTTATGTGAAGGACTGTATATTGTGATACAGTGCAAGTATCGTATTTATTGCTTTGTTGATATCAGTACAGGACGTTCCGTTTACATGCTCATAAGTAACTAGTTGTTACCAGGTTATTATTTTTAGCCCGGGTCAACTTGATTATGCGCTCCGTTTTATGCAAGGTTGAAGTAGAACTTACGTTCTGTTTACGTTGTATTAAAAATTGCTAAAGCGTTGTTGGAACAAAATTATTAATATCACGAATTAATCTTCATTCTCATCATTTAATATTCTCATATTCTGATGAGCACTTTCTTTGTTAGCTACAATGTGCAACACGGCACTGTGCCGCCAGTAATGTACCTATTTACTTCGAATGCTCACTGCAGCGTTTTTGCATCTAGCCTCGTCCCATGCTGTGATGTATAGCTTAAGTAGGGCTCCATTGCTTCCTCTTGTGTTCAGCATGGCTTCTTAGTTCTTACCCTTGACGGTAAAGGAGCCGTCCCACGTACTCCCCAGCTCCCCATCTGCTCGCTCGGCCGGCTAGCAGACGACTCCCATAGCTGCCATCATTGCCTTCGTCTCCTGTCCTCTCGCTCTCGTCTTCGAGACAATTTGACTGAACGAAAGGTCATAACAGTTATGTTTAAAAACGTGCAGATGCCCATGTCCAGAATTCAAAATCCGTACAAACTTTTCATTCAACCTAGTATCTGAATGGCATTTTGCGTCCTCGCGCACAATTGTTACAACTGACTCATGACGTCCGAGAGTACAGTGACTGTAGCTTGAATTACATATCAATTTGACCTGATAATGTGCTTGTGTTGTGGAACTATTTATGCCAAGTTTTTTCATGTCTCGTAAGGATTAATAGAACAACAGATAGCTGAAATATGTTTATGGTGCCTATTGTGTTTGATTTCCTCGTTTGTCTTAATGTTGACACACTAAGCGAGTATATTCGGAGTGCTTTGTAATTTGTTTACGTTTTCTGTCCTTCTAACGCCAGTCTAACATTCAATGATTGATGATGGGATGCATATGATGCGCCGTCAGTGCGAGCTTGATGTCGGTGGAGTCAGAAGGTGGTGCTTTCTTGAACTGAGTTTTCTGCTGCATTTTTAGAGTGAGGGCAATTTCAAAAACAGGCGCCCTATCGAGTTTCGTGTCGCAAGGGCCAAGTGCGACTGAAGCCTTTTAAGAATCGAGCGAGGTTTATGTTCAACCCGTCCCAAACAGTCATGGCTCGCCTCTCTCCTGTTGTCCTTTGATACTGGAAGAAACTTTTCGGGACCGTTTTCACGCAGATTTTCTTCATCTCCAATTAATTGATCAAAATCTAATAAACTGTTGTGCGTGTCAAATTCAAATCTTCCTCGATTTTTCTGACAGTAGTGGTCGATCAGAACGGGCAACAACGCGGATTTTTATCGACATTTTCAGTAGTTTTTTTTACTGTTGGTGCGAGCTTCATCTTCAATCGAATGACTTTGAAACACATATAGAATCAATGGCTTTGGCCCTAGATAAATTCTGCTTAGATAGGCTTGTTAAAGTTTAGTAAATGTTTCAGTCGCAATGTGCCAGAGTCTGAAACAAAGCTCGATAGCGCACTTTTGCTGGAAATTGTTACCCCTTTTAAAACGCAGTAGAAATATGTCGGTTCACGAAACCAATCGCTATGGACCTCCTGAAGACACTACCAACTTCTAACTTTAAGTGAAGGTGATGACGCATCAGATGTTGGCCTGCGTTGCATCCCAACGGCAAGCCACCAGCGTTGCCAGAAATACCGCACCACAACTGGTTCCATTCCTTCATTTTCACACCTCATTGCTCTGACAATGGCACTGGCGGAGTCGATAAGTTCTTCATTTCGTTTTTGGAGACGTAGGCCTTGGATTGTTTTTTTTATCGTAAATATCAGTGTTTGCAATGTTTATAAACTTGAGACACGTTTTTGTCATGTGAATTTGTCGGTCTGAGCATAATGACCAGTTATATGTAAACTGAAAGTGTGGTTGAAGTAGGAATGGAGTTACGGAATATACTCGTGTCTCCAGCGCGAGTCTAACGTGATGCCAACATCACAGTAACCCGCCCCTCTACAATCAGTTGTGCTAAGTCCAAATAAGTACAAACACTCACCTGGAAATTCCATTCTTAGTAGAATTGAACTATGATTTAATACGTCGCAATGGTACCAAATCAACAAGGCCAAAAATATCGAAACAAACGAACGAAAAGAAAGTATGAATTCATTCAAAAAAGCCTTGTCGCCTGGCCTCAAACCTTCGGTATTGACACGGACCGAAAACAGCACCTCCACTGTGCTCAGTTTCGTCCTCGGAGTCAATAGGATGCAGTGTCATTCTAGCCAGAAAGTGAAATCTTGCCTTTAACCTGCGGGGGGGCTGCTGTTACGAATAGCCTGTCTTTCGGGGAGAGAGTTACGAAGTTCTACTAAACGCTTGTAGCCACCCAAAAAACTGTGGTCCTCGACCCCAGTTAGCCACCATCGGCCACATGCTGTATGTATAGCCTTACGGACGAGTTATACGCCTCTCCTAAACTTACTGACGCGCACTGTTATAATCTTTCATCCGCGGTTTCGATTGCGTCCTTCTGGTTGTTGCTAGCCACCCCTAGAGCATTCGTAGCCACTACAATCAGTAAATAGTACGGCACCAGATCACTACTACACCTGGTTGTGGATATAAGCGAGAACTACATTCACCAAAAACTTTTCATAAAGTGAATTCGCGTAGATCGAATCTTTCTACATTATTGTAGATGCGGTTACATTTTTGACCCGTTTTTTAATCCCCCTTCCCACCTAATGTTGCAGAGCTAAACCGCGACAGTAATATATTAAAACAATCTAGATGAAATACTGTAAACAAGACAAAAAAAAACTAAATATTGTGGGATTGCCTCCGTGACACCATTCACCTTTCTCCACAGAAATGCAATGGAGCGAATTTTCCTCACGTAAAGAGAATCGGTTGTCATGATTGTCCGCGTTCGCATATACCCAGAACCTGGTACTAGCTACTAGCGATTTGTGTGTCACTTGTAGTGTGCCATGTCATGACATATTGTCCATCCCTTGTCCATCCGCAGCCCAATTGAATTTCATGGGGAAGTTATATATAATACTTCATATAATGTGCATGTTAGTGTAGATCTAAGAAAACTCAAAGCTATTTCCATTGAGATATCCTTCTATTTATTGACGAGAGCTTTTTCAGTCTTATGGCATCACGAACCTGGAGTCGCTCTATTTAAAAGGCTGGAGCAGCGAAAGAATTGCGACATCTAGCGTCGGGTCCTTTAACATTACGTGGCTGACATCTACAGCACTTGTAATATCGACGTTGCCGTTGTCATGAGAGGTCGGGACCGCCCTTCAGATCCGTGCCTCCAAGCGTGCTGCCTTGTCGCTCTCTTGAGCCGAGTGCACAGTCTCCGTCCTGTTGTTGGAACTTCAGCTTTTAAACTGTTATCGGCTTTTGTCGACGTACTTCGATCTCCCGTTTTGTTCCCTAATGTCATCGGATCACTCTAGTTGTGGGTAGGGACATTTATGAAACCCCAAATAACTATCAAGTATTCCAATTTTAAAAGGAAAAGACCTAAACGAGTTCAAAAATGAACATCAGATTTTTAGAGATTTTAGGCTTTCTCGTAACCGTCCGTTAATTGCTAATACGAATTTCTTTTTTCCACTCTAAGAAAATGGTTATATTTAGCGCTCGAGGAAGGTGCTTTTTACCTTTCATGCTCCTAATATAGCAATATATGTTTGCTTTCGTGTATAGACTTGTGTATAGCTCTGTACTTGTTAAGTGTGCGCCCCAGGCTGGGACTACCGAAATACAGAGGCCTTACCTTGTCCTTATTGGCTGCTCTTCATGGCCTCGAAAAACGAGGCCTGGTCACCTATATAGTGACGTCACTGCCATTTCCAAACAGGCCTGGTCGGTCACGAGTGTAGTGACGTCACCAGGGCAGCCAGCAAGGACGTTTCAGCGGCTCTTGTGCCTCGGTGGCTCCAGCTTGGCCCATGAGGGAGGGACGTACTCGATTCGCCCACGTGGATTGAGCTAGTTAATCCCGAGCTTTGGATTGAGCCTATGGCTTTAGTCGTTAACCGATTACACTTGAGAAGACTGAATGCTGAAAGCTCAAGGTTTCTGCTGAACTTGATCCTAGTGGGCGAGTGAAGCACGCGTGAGGACTTGCTAGTCTGGTGTGGGCAACTTGCACATCGCTGCCTTAGCTGGATTTCTTACTCTAGAGATCTGAGGCCTTACTGGTCTACCTCCTGTGTAGATACGTGCCTTTTTTCCTTTTCTTTATTGCACCCTAAATATGTTTGTATGTGAGGCTGAGGCCACCGAAATGAGCCTTTTGTCCATTCGTCACCATTGGCCTCTCTTGATGACGTCACTTCGACCTTAGTGGTCGAGTGGTGAAACTTACTGCTGCTGCTGCTGCTGCTTCTTGCAAGGCGCTCTGTTTCCAGTCCAGGGAAGAAAGTCTCGCTGTGCGGCGACGCAGCGTCGGCATTTATTTCCTAGGAGGGAGTTCTCACCTACTCAGAAATGGGGACGGTCGCCAGGGGAGGAGGTGAAGTAGTCAAAGATCTTCCGTCTATCACGCCATAGCTCAGACCATGTGTGGTCGGCCGCAGCAGTACACTGTGGGCCTCTGACCTCGAACAAGTGCATGTGGGTGTGCTAGTTCGGGCGGCGGCCTGGCGAGGCGGCTTTACCTTTACATCCAGCACCGGCCTGTGTGTCGTGACGTCACAAGACAGAGACCACTAGCGACGTTTGAGCGCAAGTCGCGGTTCATGAAGAGGCCTTCGTGTCGCAGGGAGACTGGCTGCCTTACAGTCATCTCGGCTCTGCTTGTAAGTTAAATGTAACTATTTCGTTTTTTATACAGCGCTTTTTACTCATATTGTATAGATACAGTACTTTTTACGTATTGATAATGTTAGTAAAGGGGCTTCTTTGCCCAGCATTGAATTTTATCTGGTAAAAAAATGTTATTTAATCTTGGATGAGGTTAAAGGTTATAACCGCGTCAGTAGAGCTGATGCTCCCGTTTCGCATAAGTCTTCATGGACAACATTTATTGCAAGTGGCGAATTGTAATATGTATTGATGGTTCCAAATTTGTGTTTCTCAGTACCCTTACGGCACCCAGTTTACATACAGAGCCGCTTGGTTTATATAGATACTGTTGGATAAATTTCCGCGAGTGTGCGTGAAGTTTACGTGTTCTTGTTCATTATCGTGCAGTACATGCGTCAGCTTAGTTTTTAATTACCGTCTATGCCTAAATGGTCCTTGCAGTGCGCAAACTTCATGAACTCGTTTTTTATCTATCCAGTTTAGTCCCTTAAGTAGCTACCAGCTAACCCGCCAGTTTTTCCTAGCAAGTGCATTATTTGACCTTAGTTTACACTCTACGCTGGTCCTGATAGGATTAATTCACAAGCTTCAAATATCACTTATATGTAGTTAGCAAGGCTTGTTCTGCATTATAAACACTTATTTTATAAGTAAAAACTGTTAGCCGTGCATAGTCGCATTTTATATAAACAAAAACCACTGGTAAAGAGTAAATTATACCCAGGGTGAGTGCCTCCTTGATCCTAGAACACCAAACATCGCGACATTGTACCCTATCTTTGTATCTATGATGGGCGTTTTAGATTTAATATACTTTTTACCGTACACACGAGCTAAATGTTGATAGGTAAAAAACTTATCATGTTATGTTAGATAACAATCCGCCTTCTCGATGTCAACATAAACCAAGACGTGTGTACTGTTATAGCGGTGGTAACCTTTTAATAGCAAAATGATTAATTATACCTCTTACACGTTTCTTGTATGAATAACACTGTTTGGAACTCTGAATTGAAGGTACACCGTGAGAGAGAGAGAGAGGAATAACATTAAGTAGGTGCGACCTTACTTCCAAAACGCATTGCAGATAATTGACATCTCCATGTCCCTCTTAACACTAGCGAAGACTTGCATAAACAATGAAGTTAGCCTCATGTGCAATATTACATGAACTAGTCCATGTACATATAATACGGTACCTAAAAACCCTGCAAAAAATCTGTTGCTCATAACTTTTACGCGTATTTCACCTTGACACCATCTTCTTGGGAAACATTTTCTTTGTTGAATTACAAGGACTGCGCTCGCACAAGAGTGTCGGGTTGAAACGTTCAGCCAAGGTGGAGTGACAATGATAATTACAGTTTGATAATAATGATATTAGCTCCTAGTACCACTGTATGTCTTCTTTGATATCAGCTGGTGGGGACAACCGGTATGTACAGATTTCATTATTTTGAAATGGGAATTAGTAGCTCAAAGAGGCCGGGGTGTTAGTCCCGGTGTCTCTTTGGGAATGGGCCTCTTGGTTCGTCTACTGCCGCCTATCTAATCTAGTAAGCATTTTATTATTTATGTTGAGATTAGTCAGGGATTGTCTTACTTTGAATTTTTCCTGAGATTTAGTGCTGGATTTCGTATGTTCCTGCTAGCCTGGATTAGGGATTTCTAAAATTTCTGTACCTTACACCACGCGATCAAGTATTTTGTATTTGCACTAGTTGTAGAATAAATATAAGCATCGAATATATTTCGTATTTATATTAATTACCGTAGCGTAACTGTATCCGTCGAGTCTATTTCACATTTTCGTTAATTATCGTGGGACACACGCCGTCATTGCGTCAGTAAAGATGAAGAGCAACAATTTACGTTACATTTTTTCCTATTCTTCAGCACTCCGGGACCCACTTGCCGCACGCTACATCGCTGCTTGTAATCCGCTGGTGTCCGGGGCGCTCCTGTTAGTTTGGGGGAATGTCAGTAATTGGCATTCGATACTTTCACCAAACTTCAGTTACCGAAATCTTTACTGACGGAGACGTCTCCTAAATTTGCTGATATCCAAAAGTGACCAGTGCCTGTCAGTTGATGAAGATAACGACTAAACCAAGGGTCATCGTGTAACAGTTTTTTCTCCTATGTTATTGCTGCAAGAGAAAGAACTCGTACAACGAATAGCACTTCTTGGGTAAGAGAGAGTCAAGTGCCCACCGCCAGCAAACATGCAGCGAGTGGAGGACAGCCTTAGTGGTTGACCGAGCATGATGCCAAATACGCCCCCTCCCGTTTACATGCTTCTGCTCATGATGCTTTGTTCCCTTCTTCTTTTTTCTCAATTTCCTGTACCCGTGCGAATCGATCCGGTGGCAGAACTCACGGTCCTCTAGACGTAGGTACTGCGTGTCCCTGTTTATTACCCGCGAACGAAGTGAGAGAGGTGATGATGTTTTCGTTGAATATTTAAGTACATATATATAGGTATACAGTGCCTAGACATAAGTATTTGCACAACTCTATTTTTTATGTATTTTAAAAAATTTAGGGACTGCTTTAGGATACGGTAATTAATAAAGGAAGTTTATATAACATATATATATAACAGAATATTTAAACAGAACAGTCAAATGTGCACTTATAACAACAAAATTTAACACAAGCAAAAGTAATGAGGGACAAAAGTATTTGACCAAAAAAAAAATTATGACATTAGTATTTGGTGGCGTGACCTTTATTGGCAATAACAGCATGGAGACGATTGTTATAGCTGAAAATTAACTTTTCACCTTCACTTGATGGTATTTTTTTCCATTCTTCCATGCAGATGGCCTTTAATTCAGTAAGGTTTTTGGGACACCGTTTGTGGACACCAGATTTAAAAAGACTCCACAAATTTTCTATTGAATTAAGGTCCAGTGATTGGCTAGGCATTTATTTTCTTCTTTTGAAACCATTCTTTAGTTAAATTCGCAGTATGCTTAGGGTCGTTGTCTTGTTGGAAGGTCCACCTGCGCCGTCCGTAGAATTTTTTGGCACTTGGAAGCATCTTCTTCTCTTATATCTCCCTGTACATGAAACTATTCATCTTGCCATCAATGATATGAAGATCTCCAACACCATGGGCAGTAAAGCAACCCCACACCATGATGCTGCCCCCTCCAGTCTTAACGGTGGGGATGGTGTTCTTGGGGTCATAGGCAGTACCACGTTTCCTCCATACATGCCGAGCTTCGTTTCAGCCAAAAAGTTCTATTTTAGTTTCGTCAGACCATATAACCCCTTCTCAAAACTCATTTCCTTTGTCCATGTGGTCTTGGCAAATGTTAAGCGGCTCTTGACATGTTTTGCTGTAAGAAGAGGAGTGTAAGAATGAATGCTAGTACGGTTCAATTCCCTAACAATAGTTTTCTTGCTGTATGCACTCCTTGAGACGCCAGTTCACTCTGAAGGTCAGCACGAGTTGTCACGGGGTCATTAGTCACCTTACGTAGCATGTAGCGCCGAGGACGACCCATGATCTTACACCGAGCTTGGAGACCGCCCCAGTCACTTGATGCTTGCGGACTATTGCTCCAACCGTTTAAAAAAGAACATTGACATGTTCTGCTATTACTCTATAAGTTAATCCCTCACTTCAAAGTTGAATTATCCGTTTACAAGTAGCTTCAGGGATTTCTTTAACTTTGGGCATTGAAGTGACAGTGTGCGCGACTTCAACGAGGTCTAGAGAGGTAGTGATTGCGCCGGCTGTGGTTTGTTTACATTGCATGTTTCGAGACGTTTCGTGAACGTTCTAGAATAATTTCCAAACTAATTTATTTAAATTATACTATTAAATATGAAAGATTCAACATCATATTTATTTTGGTCAAATACTTTTGTCCCTCATTACTTTAACTTGTGTTAAATTTTCTTCTTATAAGTGCACATTTGACTGTTCTGTTTAAATATTCTATTATATGTATGTTAAATAAACTTCGTGTATTAATTATCCTAAAGCAGACCCTGAATTTTTAAAAATACATAAAAAATATGAGTTGTGCAAATACTTATGTCTGGGCACTGTATACAGTATATATATTTGTATGCCTGTCTACCCAACAAGTGGTCGAAGGAGTTGAACAATCTTCATAATTTTTTGTAGGGATTTTAGTGTGTTGCCCTAGTTGTGATCCATGTAAAAAAATTGGGCCTAGCTGGCCATAAAAAATGAACGGCATTGAATTTTCTCCACCGCAGCGAATTTGCCTCCGCCGCGGCGTATCGTCTGGAGAGCGGGGCGTTCTATTTGATTCCTATGTTATTATTGAAGACCAAGTACCTAATCGAATGCGGCTGTGCCCTAGCCTCGTTCATCAAAAATGACTTCGTTGAATTTACCCTCTACCGCGGGTGATGGTCTTACGCTACCGAGGCTTTCTAATTTCTTCCTGCCTTTGGATCACACTCTACTCTGCGGCTATGGAAGCCCAAACTGGCGGTACAACAGTATTGTAACATTTGGAATGCGTGCCGGATGAAGTGAGTTACGACTGAGTATCTTCTTTGCTGTTGAAAGCGTATTACCAAAGAGGACACGGTACTCTGGGCTACTCGTTTAATGTCGCAGCTTTCGATTGATTACCGTGTGAATGCCCCTGTGGCTCGTGCACTAAGTGCTCAAAATTGCCGGTCGTTCATTAAGCGCTTCTGCCTGTCAAATGTGGTAAACAATATTGTCGTCTCTTATGGTGGGGAAAAGTGTGTTACAAATTTATTCTAAAAAAGAATATGATGAAAATAGCTGGTAGGAAAAGTGTGTTCGAGATGGGTAGTAGAAAAAAATGTATTAAAGTTGCTATGGTACCGAGTCGATTTTGTACATGATATATATTACATATCTCAATGTAAGCGCAAGCAGTTTCTGTGCTATGTTCATATTAAATGCCAATAAAAGTAATTCTCTTTGTATGAGTTTCTGAAGCCTTTACAATTCCTATAGTCGTCTTTTCTAAATACCAGGAATGCTGGATTCTCTTTGTATGAGTTTCTGAAGCCTTTACAATTCCTATAGTCGTCTTTTCTAAATACCAGGAATGCTGGAGTCCGCAGGATTCAGCTATCCATCCCCTCAGGAGATATGCTGGCGGACCCTATCCCCGCCAGAATATCAGTGGACCTCGCGCCCAGAGTGTCTACCTGAACACCTTTCCGCAGGGAATGTTGCACCTGCTGCAGTTTCATTGCTAACGTTAGGTAGGTCCTTTGTACTTCCTCTTCTCTCCGTGAGATGGGCCGTCGATGATGGTGAGCGACCTATGCTACGGGACTCCTACTTGCTCCCATGTGCAGGGACTCGGATGGAGCTCTCCTCACGAGTGTCTCTCTTTTATGTATTCCTCGTACATCTCTTAGTGGTGCTTTGTGCTTTGTTTTCCTGCTACTATATAGCAGCGCACGTGTCAAACATGAAACTTTCATAACTCATTCGAGTTCGCTTCCTATTTGAGACGTTCCGGCAGAGACAGCAAAGCATTTGGGCGAGGTAAAGGTAAAGTCAACTTAGACCACACCCTCACATGGGAAACCCACATTCACTGGTTTCTGCTGCGGGTATAGGCCCACTGGCCCTAGATGAGTAAGCGTCGTTGCAGTCGACCTCGGGTCACCAAGAACTATGGCGCCAATTTGAGGGAAGGAACAAATGACCCGAGACCCCCACCCCCCTCATCTCTGAGGAAGGCAGTTCCGCCACGGCGCCGTGCATGCACACACAACTGCCGNTTCTCCAGTTCCTGCTCGTTTTAGAACGCTGCTCTGACCTTACACCGAGGTTATCCTAATAGAACGTTTCTCGGTCACTGCCGCTACATAAATAGCTCTTTATCGCAAGAGGTCTTTTGTCGACGTACTTCGATCTCCCGTTTTCTTCCCTTATGTCTTTGGATCACTCTAGTTGTGGGTAGGGACATTTATGAAACCCCAAATAACTATCAAGTATTCAAATTTTAAAAGGAAAAGACCTAAACGAGTTCAAAAATGAACTTCAGATTTTTAGGCTTTCTCGTAACCGTCCGTTAATTGCTAATACGAATTTCTTTTTTCCACTCTAAGAAAATTTGTCATATTTAGCGCTCGAGGAAGGTGCTTTTTACCTTTCATGCTCCTAATATAGCAATATATGTTTGCTTTCGTGTATAGACTTGTGTATAGCTCTGTACTTGTTAAGTATGCGGGCCAGGTTGGGACTACCGAAATACGAGGCCTTACTTTGTCCCTATTGGCTGCTCCTCATGGCCTCAAAAAACGAGGCCTGGTCACCTATATAGTGACGTCACTGCCATTTCCAAACAGGCCTGGTCGGTCACGAGTGTAGTGACGTCACCAGGGCGGCCAGCAAGGACGTTTCAGCGGCTCTTGTGCCTCGGTGGCTCCAGCTTGGCCAATGAGGGAGGGACGTGCTCGATTCGCCCACGTGGATTGAGCTAATTAATTTTGAGCTTTGGATTGAGCCTATGGCTTTAATCGTTACCGATTACGCTTGAGAAGACTGAATACTGAAAGCTCAAGGTTTCTGCTGAACTTGATGCAAGTGGGTGAGTGAAGCACGCGTGAGGACTTGCTAGTCTGGTGTGGGCAACTTGCACATCGCTGCCTTAGCTGGATTTCTTACTGTAGAGATCTGAGGCCTTACTGGTCTACCTCCTGTGTAGATACGTGCCTTTTTTCCTTTCCTTTATTGCACCCTAGAGATGTTTGTATGTGAGGCTGAGGCCACCGAAACGAGCCTTTTGACCATTCGTCACCATTGGCCTTTCTTGATGACGTCACTTCAACCTGAAAATTCGACCTTAGTGGTCGAGTGGTAAAAATTGCTGCTGCTTCTTGCAGGGCGCTCTGTTCCCTGTCCAGGGAAGAAAGTCTCGCTGTGCGGCGACGCAGCGTCAGCATTTATTTCCTAGGAGGGAGTTCTGGCCTACTCAGAAATGGGGACGGTCGCCAGGGGAGGAGGTGAAGTTGTCAAAGATCTTCCGTCTATGGCGCCATAACTCAGACCATGTGTGGTCGGCTGCAGCAGTACACTGTGGGCCATTGAGCTCGAACAAGTATATGTGGGTGTGCTAGTTCGGGCGGCGGCCTGCCGAGGCGGCTTTACCTTTACATCTGGTACAAGCCTGTGTGTCGTGACGTCACAAGACAGAGACCACTAGCGACGGTTGAGCACAAGTCGCGGTTCATGAAGAGGCCTTCGTGTCGCAGGGAGACTGGCTGCCTTACAGTCATCTCGGCTCTGCTTGTAAGTTGAATGTAACTATTTCGTTTTTTATACAGCGCTTTTTACTCATATTGTATAGATACAGTAATTTTTACGTATTGATAATGTTAGTAAAAGGGCCTCTTTGCCCAGCATTGAATTTTATCTGGTAAAAAAATCTTATTTAATCTTGGATGAGGTTATAGGCTATAACCGCGTCAGTAGAGCTGATGCTCCCGTTTCGCATAAGTCTTCATGGACAACATTAATTGCAAGTGGCGAATTGTAATTTGTACTGATGGCTCCAAATTTGTGTTTCTCAGTAGCCGTACGGCACCCAGTTTACCTACAGAGCCGCTTGGTTATATAGATATTGTTGGGACGTTTCCCCGAGCGTGCTTGAAGTTTACGTGTTCTTGTTCATTATCATGCAGTACATGCGTCAGCTTAATATTTAATTACCGTCTATGCCTAAATGGTCCTTGCAATGCGTAAACTTCATGAACTCTGTTTTTATCTGTCCAGTTTAGTCCCTTAAGTACCAGCTAACCTGTCAGTTTCTCCTTGCAAGTGCATTATTTGACCTTAGTTTACACCGTACGCTTGTCCTGATAGGATTAATTCACAAGCTTCAAATATCACTGATGTGTAGTTAGCCAGGCTTGTTCTGCATTATAAACACTTATTTTTTAAGTAAAAACTGTTAGCCAAGATAACCGTGCATAGTCGCATTTTATATAAGCAAAAACCACTTGCAACGAGTAAATTATACCCAGCGGCTTCGTCACGGTAAGTGCCTCCTATGAATAACACTATTTGGAGCTCTGAATTTAAGATACACCGTGAGAGGGATAACATCAACTAGGTGCGACCTTTCTTCCAAAACGCATTGCAGATAATTGACATCTCCATGTCCCTCTTAACACTAGCGAAGACTTGAATAAACAATGAAGTTAGCCTCATGTGCAATATTACATGAACTAGTCCATGTACATATAATACGGTACCTAAAAACCCTGCAAAAAATTTGTTGCGCATAAGTTTTACACGTATTTCACCTTGACACCATTTTCTTGGGAAACATTTTCTTTGTTGAATTACAAGGACTGCGCTCGCACCGGAGTGTCGGGTTGAAACGTTCAGCGAATGTGAAGTGACAAAAATAATTACAGTTAAATAATGATGACATTAGCTCCTAGCACCACTGTAAGTCTTCTTTGATATCAGATGGTGGGGACAATAGGTATGTACAGATTTCATTATTTTGAAATGGGAATTAGTAAGCATTTTATTATTTATGTTGAGGTTAGTCAGGGATTGTCTTACATTGAATTTTTAGTGAGATTTAGAGCTGGATTTCGTATGTTCCTGCTAGCCTGGATTAGAGATTTCTAAAATTTCTATACCTTACACCACGCGATCAAGTATTTTGTATTTGCACTAGTTGTAGAATAAATATAAGCATCGAATATATTTCGTATTTATATTAATTACCGTAGCATAACTATATCCGTCGAGTCTATTTCACATTTTCGTTAATTATCGTGGGATACACGCCGTCATTGCGTTACTAAAGATAAAGGGCAACAATTTACGTTACATTTTTTCCTATTCTTCAGCACTCCGGTACCCACTTGCCGCACGCTAAATCGCTGCTTGCAATCCGCTGGTGTCCGGGGCGCTCCTGTTAGTTTGGGAGAATATCAGTAATTGGCATTCGATACTTTCACCAAACTTCTGTTACCGAAATCTTTACTGACGGAGACGTCTCCTAAATTTGCTGATAGCCAAAAGTGACCAGTGCCTGTCAGTTGATGGAGATAACGAATAAACCAAGGGCCATCGTGTTACAGTTTTTTCTCTTATGTTATTGCTGTAGGAGAAAGAACTCGTACAACGAAAGCACTTCTTGGGTAAGAGAGAGTCAAGGGCCCACCGCCAGCAAACATGCAGCGAGTGGAGGACAGCCTTAGAGGTTGACCGAGCATGATGCCAAATACGCCCCCTCCCGTTTACATGCTTCTGCTGATGATGCTTTGTTCCCTTCTTCTTTTTTCTCAATTTCCTGTACCCGTGCGAATCGATCCGGTGGCAGAACTCACGGTCTTCTAGACGTAGGTACTGCGTGTCTCTGTTTATTACCCGCGAACGAAGTGAGAGAGGTGATGATGTTTTCGTTGAATATTTAAGTACATATATATATACAGTGCCTAGACATAAGTATTTGCACAACTCTATTTTTTATGTATTTTATAAAATTTAGGGACTGCTTTAGGATAATTAATAAAGGAAGTTTATATAACAGAATATTTAAACAGAACAGTCGAATGTGCACTTATAACAACAAAATTTAACACAAGCAAAAGTAGTGAGGGACAAAAGTATTTGACCAAAAAAAAAACTATGACATTAGTATTTGGTGGCGTGACCTTTATTGGCAATAACAGCATGGAGACGATTGTTATAGCTGGAAATTAACTTTTCACATGCACTTGATGGTATTTTTTTCCATTCTTCCATGCAGATAACCTTTAATTCAGTAAGGTTTTGGAGACACCGTTTGTGGACTCCAGATTTAAAAAGACGCCACAAATTTTCTATTGAATTAAGGTCCAGTGATTGGCTAGGCCATGGAAGAACATTTATTTTCTTCTTTTGAAACCATTCTTTCGTTAAATTCGCAGTATGCTTGGGGTCGTTGTCCTGCTGGAAGGTCCACCTGCGCCGTCCGTAGAATTTTTTGGCACTTGGAAGCATCTTCTTCTCTAATATCTCCATGTACATGAAACTATTCATCTTGTCATCAATGATATGAAGATCTCCAACACCATGGGCAGTAAAGCAACCCCACACCATGATGCTGCTCCCTCCATGCTTAACGGTGAGGATGGTGTTCTTGGGGTCATAGGCAGTACCACGTTTCCTCCATACATGCCGAGCTTCGTTTCGGCCAAAAAGTTCTATTTTAGTTTCGTCAGACCATATAACCCCTTCCCA